>CADDXX010000748.1:30464-175238 GCA_902810485.1 Alauda arvensis | reverse complement strand
TTTAGGGTTGGGCTTATGTTTAGGGTTAGTCTTAGTGATAACATTTAGGGTTAGGGTGAGCTCTCTCCCCCTCTTCCTGTTCTGTTGGTGACTTCTGTATCACATGAACTGAACATAGGTTCCAACCTATCCACGCTGCTTTGATAAAATCCTAATCCCAGTTTGCAGTATGGTGCTCAATTAGGCTAGGAGGACATTATTTCTTATGTTTAAATCATTCCAGATGATACAATATTTTTAGAGGGTAATTTTTTGTTCTATCCTTTAATTACCATTAAATTTTCCCTTTCAGCTACTCCAAGACTTTTTATACAAGAAACAATAAGCAAAATGTCACTCTTTGTGGCTCAGATTTTCTAAGAAAACTTTATAAATTGCAATTGAATAAATATTTTTTGTAAACTTACCAAAGTCAAAAGATTTTTTTTTAGAAAGCTACTTTCTGAGTTAGCTAGCTATACCATTTTACCTGTTCCTGAAGMAAATCAGAGCTAACTTTCAATCTTCTTATGACTTAAATCCACAAAGCRCTGAGGTTTTTCAAAGGAAACATCTGTGTAATGCAGAAAGTCTCTCATCCTTGTTTCAGCTGTTCTTTCTCATTATTTTGCAAGACAACACAATGATTTCCCTCCCCCCCTTTTTTTTTTCCTTCTATCTCAGTCCTTTTTCAGAGTGGTTTCAGGTAATCAAGTTTTACAGGAAAGGAAGAACCTTTTAGGGTGTAATCACACAATTATATTCACACAGGCAAAGTCCCTTTGTAGATGATTGTTTACTTACAAAGAGTTGGAGCTTTCCAATGAGCCCTGAGTTGCAGGATCTGTATTTCTATGACRAGGTGTGCAAACTCCCATCTTGACACACAGATCCATGGCCTGGCAGGCATTAGAAATGGAATAGATATTTGCCAAATATTCTCCTGGAGATGGGAAATAACTGCTTGCTTTCAGACAACATCCATTTGTCTTGCACTGCATTCAGAAAAAGTAATTTCTACAGTATCTTATTTTAAATGAATATTGGCTTTGTTCCAAAGTRTGAAATGCTTTMGTTTTATTGCATTTACTGTAAGGAAAACTTTGGAGCTCAAAAGGTWATTAATCGAATTYRCTGGAAGCATTTTGAACAGCAAATTTTTCCAAAAACTCTAAAAACCTGGAAGAGGGAATAGTAATCACTGTAGAAGTATGACCAAAGATGTCTTTTAATGGATAGTTCTCTGTAAATTGAAACCCTCAGTTTACACATATAAGGATAYTCAACTGTGTGTAGAATCATTAACTTCGATGAAACTTTCCCCATTGAAAATGTAATTAGGAGATCAAGGAATGCTTTGAGTAGGGTGGGGCTAGTTGGAAAATGTTTTATCCTAAAGGACTAAAATGAGAGGTAATATTCAGATTGCTTGCACAGTAATCAGTTATTTATAATTTATACTTGCTTTTCTCCAATCCACCATGCAGTTTTAAGTGATTAATTATGCATTATCTTGACTAAACTAATTAAAGTAAGGATGAAATTACGCTTTCACTAGAGTGGGTCATTTGAAAGGRATTTGCCAATTCCCCATTTTACTCACTTTTTTAAAAGGCAGCTGTTGTTTTCACTTTTCCTTGTTGCACAATTTTGATTATACTGCAATTCATTAGGTTCTTTTTGAAAAAGCTGACATTTCTCATGTGGTAAATAGTTCTAAGAGTGTAGGCTTCCAATTCCTAACTAGACAGAGGATTCCATTTCCTCACAAACCCAGTAATTTTTCCACTGGAAAAAAAACCAAACCACCTGGGTAATGGGAAAATGTTCTCTGAACTAGAAACATCTCACATTTGCCACTGTATAACAACACCCCACTACCACATAATAATACCCCACTACTTGTTGCTGTGAATTGATTATTGGTTGATTATTGTTGACTTCRTGATTTGGACAGCTGAGTACTTCCTGGGAAAAGGTGAATAAAACAGAAGAAACCTTTCAGATGCTGGGCATCTGGACTTGAATTGGAAAGACTGGTTCACCTCTTTCAGAGCAACTGTTCAGATTTTCCAGTGTCTTGAATAAGATCCAGAATCAGGTGTCCCATACTCCAGAATGTCCCGTTTCAAAAGAAAATAGCTATCTACTGCTGAATTATAAAATTGAAAGGGTTTTGTTTCATCTCTGGCACAGATTAGCAATAGTTTTGAAGTAGAGAAAAATCAGGGTGGTAAGCAAATAATTTTGTTCACAGCTCTATTGACCTTTTTTTTTTGTACAGATTAGGATACAGGTAGGAGTTCATGAGTTATCTATGCTAGCAAAGTTCAGATCCTCATATTACACAAAGACTTAAGATACATACATTTACTAAATAAAAGTAATTTTCTATCACTTCTCATTTCCTCACAGGTATTTTCTGTGYTGTTTTTGGTCCTGCTGTCCTACTTAATTATACASAGTTATRATACATATCAGACATGAYTTTTACCCTCTTCTGTGTTTAGAAAAGTTTACTCATTTAAAAGTAAAATCTCAAAGAATTTTTGAAGTATAAATGGTGTTCTGACACTTACCTCAGCAATTAAATTATTTGTCTCAGTAAATTTGAGTTATACTTCACATTTCCACAAATATTTAGCATTGGATTGTTTTTARTGGTTGCCTTAGGCAGTCTCAAGTTATTTTCAGTCTCCTTTCTTTCTTCTGATTTTGAAGTCTCAGTAGTTCTTTTTTATTTTTTTTTYCAGTGTTTTTCTTATGGATTTATAATTTTGAGCACTGGCCACTGAGAAAAATTTATTTTTCTTTGCTTTCTATRAAGTGCTTTGATGGGTTCCCYATGCTATCTCTGGTTGGCATATTAYGTTAAATAGTCTTTCTGCCTTCATATTAAGAGATTATAATATATTTCTTAATTTGGTATGATACAGACTCTACGCTTTGAAGCTTGTAGAACACAGAATTTATCATCCTGAGTTATCTTCTTCCAAAGGGGTAGAATCCTGTTGAGGACAGACAGCAACAAAATATTTTYAGTGATGTTTTCCCACTTACCTCAAAGCTTCCTTCCAAAACAGACACTAGCAAGGAAAGTTTTTATGGTACTCCCACAGTACTTCAGTGGACATGTGGGGAAGCAAATGCAGGGAGATCCTGCAAGTGTTGACTCCAATTCCCACTGGCCCCAGTTCCACTGAGAACAGCAACCACCTCATGTTTGCAGCTCTTCCCTGAAGCACAAAACTGTAGTGACACTTTAGCTGGGTTGGTGCGTGCTTGTGTTAACCTATCTGATAATAAGGAAGTGACAAAAAAAGGCTTTTTTATAAATATATATTTTTAATCCTCTCCAAGCCCCCTGCATGTTGAACCATGAAAACCCCTGGTACCATCTTTCAGGGAAGGAAGGAGAACTTAGGATCAAATTACTAGCATARGGGACMACAGAAGAAACCATTTCACAAAAAAAAACTATAAAAAATTACATCACGACATAATGTTGCTAAGGGACTTCCTGGTTGATAGTTTTAAAATACAATCATTTAAGAAATAGAATAGCATGCATATGACATAAAAATAGCTAAGTTTTATTCAAATATAAATGGAGAAAAAAAACATTTCAGCATTTTTAAAGTCTTTTTAAGTTGGCAACTTTTCAGATCTTTTAATCTGAGATAATTCCACAACACTGCCTGGAACCTATTGGATAATTCAGAAAAATTTAAGTGATACTATAAAATACCCATATTTAGAAATGTTTTATTAAAAACTGCTAAGGGAAGAAATTTTTTCCTTCACTGTTATAATTTTTACTGAATAATGGCCATTAYGATAGTTATCCAATGCCAGAATTAAACAGCGAGTCAGTGTTTTACAACCACATTAAACAAGGACTTTACCTACTGCTTTCTCTTTAATCCTTCTTTCAGTTCAAGAATATAAAAAGACTGCACACCTTTTCAGCTAATGAAAAGGAAAAAAAAAAAGGAAACAAAGCAAGAGGTCAACTCTTACTTGGTAATAAAATGAATGAAAATAAAAATAATTAAAACATCTTTCTTACCATGTAAAGCTTGTGAACACAAAAGGCCTTCTCCTATTAAGTGGTTCTGGAGAAAAAAGGGAATTGGTGCTCATAATATATATTAACCATTTTAAGCAATTTAGTTTACCTATGATTCATACCAGTTTCAACAAAGTATTGACATACACAGGTTGTTATATTTTTCTTGTATTAGGCAGACAGTGCTTACCAAACTTCTAAACTTTTATCTTGGGGGCAAGAAAACATACTTCCTTGTGACTAAGTGTGCCATGAATTCAGCCATCCCAGTGGATTTATTCAAGGAAGCAGCATAGAGTTGACTTCTCCAGCTCACTGCAAGACTCAAACTGATGGATGTCTCAAGCACATCCTCCAGATCCAGAAAGGCTTAGAGACCCATTTTTTTCCTCGTGAGGTGCCAACTTCATCCTATAAAATATTTTTTAAACGTTAAAAGAATCAAGTTATTGTTATGTACTAAATTCCATAAGCAAAATTATTTTCAAAAACCCAGTGAGAAATTCTCTACTTCAAGACTTTTACATCGTAACTGATAACATATTTGTCTCTGTCTTCATGCCATCATTTCGGGTAAAAAAATCCTAAAGGTACAATGGAGATTTATATTTCTTTTTCCTGCAAATGACAAAAACATAATTAATTGAATATTTCTAGATGAGAATATGGATTCTGATTGTATTCTATTCATATATCAGCACCTGCAAGGAATTTTCAGGCATATGTATGAATATCCTTCTATTACTCTGTTAAAATCCTTGAAGACAAAACGATGCTCTGAGATTCCTCTCAGATGTGAGAATAGAAAGTAAGAAAGAATTAGAAAAGACTTCATTAGTAAAGTTGATTTTTATACAGCTCCAAACTAACTCCTTACTATGCAGTTTTATATTTGAAGACACTTTGAGGGCAAAGGAGCTTTCAGAGACTTATTACAAGATGGGCCTGGTTTGAAGATTGAACAATTTCTGCCATGGTTTTGTAACATCTGGCCTGAAACACCTCAGGATTCAATCCCACTGTCACAGCCACTGGAATCTCCCTTACAGGTTCTCCAGTTACAGCCATATTTCTGGGACAAAGTAGCTGAAAGTTGTTGAAGAAAAAGATTTTCAAAAATTCAATGCTGTTGCATAATTTGTGTAATGCCAAAAATGTTCTAAATTTATAAAAAAGTTAAATTTTTAAAAAATTTTCACATTTTCAGCACATCTTCAAGAACTATTTTGTAAAAATAAAGCCCCCAAAAATTAATATTTTCTCTTCTGTGACTGTTGATAGATCTATTTCTTCAATTCCTGGAGAAAGTGTTCAGACATCTTTTAAATAGTGCTTATGATGGCACCATTATTGATATAGACAATATCTTGCTGACTGATCTACATTACAGCTCAGAAAACCTACCCAAGCCTACAGTGGTATCTTTCAGGCATTTTACAACCATTTTCATTTCTAACAAAGGAAAGGGCTAAAGAACAGTTCTAGACAGMAGATGAACTAGCTTTAACCCCCAGATTTTGCAGAAGAGTTTTACTGTAGCTAGAATTAAAATGTCATGCATGGAGTGCTATTAAAGTTATTAACAAAGCACAATGCTTAGGTGACACAGACATAGAAACCCTAAGACGTTTTTAAGACTCCAAGGTTGTAGCTAATGCTAATAGAACAGGATTGCAGACTCTGATGAAACATTTTGAACATTAAATTGACAGATTGAGAAGAAATATCCTTGATTAATTCTCTCTGATTCACTTTTGTTTCTATGGAGCAGAGAAAGCAGAAAATTTGGGTATTTTGAGAAASTTYTGAGGTTCTYGTTTTGTGGTGAATTTTCATGTACAGTAGTATTCAGTRAAATAGTAAAATAGCAAAATAGCTAATTCCTCCATGGYTTATCTCAATMTGGYGTGTGACACARTGGTCCCTTTAAAAACAATTTCAGKRTTATTAGACTATTATATAAYGAGGTTTTTATACATCTGTTCAACAKTCTCACYTAAAATACAGATATGCCATCACCYCCATTCACCATAAGCAGAGCTGCATGTAAAATGGTGTAAATGTTAACTACATTTCCTTACATTCCTACATCGCATTGCAGCAGCCACGGGGGTGCCCATGACATTTAAACACACTTATTTTCATCTGGCTCTTGAGAATAACCAAATCCCATCAAAGAAGCAAGCTGTAAACAAATCCACAGAACAATGAACTAGCTTAGCAGTTTAGAAAGGTGAAGATATTGGGAGCACTAATACATCGTAATGACATAAAATCCATATGATGGAGAGTAAAAATGATCATAATCCAGCTAGACACATGGTTTAGTGGTAGCACAATGCAGTGCCTAATGGGGAGCCTCAAACAGAGAGTGCCAAGGAGGCCATAGATCCCTAAGGAGGGAAATGGGAATCCACTAATGGGAATCCAAAATCTTGCTGACTGAAGCAGTGTCACTGACATGCTCAGGGAGAAATCAGTCTATTTTTAAAACCAACAGTAAGCATTAGAGCTATGATGTAAGGCCTTTGAGGTAGAAAGGGTAAAAAGGAGTTTTAAATAATGTGATGTCTGTTACTCCCCAAAGTAAGTGTGTACTTTACTGTAGTGGGAATATTTGTATTTAGAAAATTTGTATACTAATAGTGGTGATTAGAATTGAAACAGTCTTCATTCGGATAACAAGTTTACAATTTGCCCACAGAGCTTGCAATGGGGACATAACCTCTTAAGGACTGAGAGCTGTCATTTTCCTTTCTTCTGCTTTTTYTAATTTCACTCACCAGTGGAATAAGCAGTGTTTTATTCATCAAGCAAGGTCACAGGAAGGATTTCCACAGCTTAATCTTGCATAACATTTTAACAAGCAAGACCATCCTCTATACCTGTTCTGCTTTTGTAATATTTTATATCTGTAGCTTCAGAATATCTGGGGAAGCATTTAACATGAGCAGTTTTTATTAATTTCATAGAGTCTGGCAAACCTATGTGCAAAACAACAACTCTGTGCTGGCACAAGACTATAAAATCTATTGTTTGTTTTCACTAATGTGTAGATTTTGTTACTGAACTAAATATAGCAGCATTCACGCCCTAGATGCCATTTTTAAGATACAGGCAGCCTGAGGATTGCATTGCATTCGATACACTAAAATCACATCTTTGATTTATTGTGAAATTGAACAAGCTGCTTGAAATCCTCTACAGGAGCATTCTTCAGGTTAGACAGTAAAGTTCATGGACCTGTCCATAATTCAGTATCAGAGCTGCTGTGTCTGTCCAGAAGTTCCCAGTATTTCATAACTCCACTCCCAGAAGTACTCCTTGGCCATTATCCTTGGGAATGGCAGCTCTGTGGACAAGGATCTATAAAATCACATGAAGGAATCTTAATGAACATGACCCCTGTGGGGAAAAAAAACTTCACTCCTGTGGTCAGGAAGGCAGCAAGTTCTGTTCCCCRAAGGAATTCATTTTCCTGGAGTCTGAGGTCAAAGTCATCTACAGTGGCTTCTGCTCCAGCTCAGGTCAAAGCAGCAGCAGTTTTTTCACACCTGAGGGATCAATAGCCCACCCAGAGGACTTGTACCTGAGCACAGGTGGAACAGTTCTGCAGTAAAATCAGCAGGGAAGATTGAACCTTGTCACCCAAGGTGTGGTTCTGAAGGACAATGATGATTTCTCCTCTGAGACCAGCTCTGTTATTCTTTTTCTTTGTGTTTTTCTTTTCTCCAGGGATCTGCAGAACTTGGAAAAACTGGTAAATGGAGCCAACAGAACACAGTTTTGATTCTGTAGAGTGGTTATCTGGGTTAATTGCTGAAGTGGGAATTACTTTCTGGAAGATGCACAAATTGCTGGTGATATGATCTGAGATAGAGTGTCTGGACTGTTTGTGATTCACCTTTAAAAATAGGCTTTTACTAAATACATTAAAAGTGCAGTTTCTGCTCCTCCTAAGACTGCTTAAATTATGGGTGAGAAGAACAGGMATCTCAAAACCCCAGCACTATTATCTGTTAGGTCACACAGGAACCACTTTAGCAGAACTTTCAGGGAATGACACCAAACAAGTTGCTTAAAGTAAGACAAATTCCCTTAGGCATAGACAAAGAGTAGTTTAGAAAAACAATATAATCTTTTCAGATCTTTTCTTGCTCCCTTTCCTGCAGACTGTCTGGCTTGCAAGACTCATGAGTAAAAGGGGCAATAAAATCAGATAACCCATGATTTATATATTAGATTCTCATAGAGCTGTGTTTGCAGTGAGTTTCCTATTGGAACTATGCTGCAAAAAGAGTCTGTCTCTAGACAATGCATAACTTGTGACAGCAAAGGCTCTGCATGTTTGGTAGACATAATTTGCTGTTTTTCTAACATCTGAAGTCAGAATGTCACATCAGAGTGACAGTTTCATTGTGCTTACAGCTAAATTAATACAGAAAGTAAACAAGAAACTGTTAGGCTGAAAGCAAACAAAAGATGTTTGCTATCCTCTCATAAAGCTCCAAATTAATTTTTTAAAATGCCAACAAATAAGGCACACATGTAATGTAGTTAAACTGACCCATTTTACGTTCCACGGAATTCTGCTGAGCTGTCTTCCAATGTTAATTGAGGTTTTATACAGCAGCCTCTTTCAATAATAATTTTCTATAATTATTATTCATGTGTCTTAAACCAGTAGGAGATGATACAATAAACAGATTAACAGATTAAATATTAAATAAGTTCATGGTACTTAGAACAACAATGCTGAACATTTCAAAAGGGTTGATGCTTTGATTAGATTGATGGGGAGAAAAGTAATAAAAGTACATGGGTATTTTCTTCCTGAATATTATTCTTTGTCATAGAATGGAGCTGTACGCATAAGGTGCTTAGCTATCATCTTCAATAAGCTGATCACAGATTTAGACAGAAGATTACACCCATTTTACTCTTCCAAAGTTCTGAAACAGCTGCACTTTTGACATTTCTAAGACACAAATAATTCTTACGAAAAATCATGCTAGAGCTCCAACAATACATTTTTGGACTGCCAATATGGAGTTTCAATTGTACAGGTTTTTTTTTTTCTTAGTTCTAAATGTTAAAATATTAAAATTACAGACTGAAAACACAAAGGTGTTTTATGCTGGTGTTTTTCTTTCCTAAAACCCCCCTGTTTGTACACTGATGTGGCCACAAAAGTTACCTCCTAGTTGTCTACATCCAAAAGGAATCCAATTCAGGACATT
The DNA here is from genome assembly GCA_902810485.1 of Alauda arvensis. Lineage (NCBI taxonomy): Eukaryota > Metazoa > Chordata > Aves > Passeriformes > Alaudidae > Alauda > Alauda arvensis. The sequence continues at coordinate 165,950 of CADDXX010000748.1, read as the reverse complement.
CTGTCTGCAGCAGGGTCTAATAAAGGAAGTCCTACTGGTTTTTAAAAATAGGGCCGTGGCACTGAATACGTAATTCCTGATCAAACTGGTAACAACTTGAAATATCAAACATCCTAAAATAATAAATATTATTTAATATCCTTAAAACATAAGGGAAAGCCTTGTAGCTCATTAGTATGAGTCTTCTCTGCTCACACAAATCACAATCATCTGTGGGGTTATAAGATGTTTTGCAACTTGTCTTCTGTAGAACTACAATTAGAAACTGATGAATATGGATGGGCTGTCTGCACACAAATTCACCAAACAAAATGGCAACTTCTTGCCATTTGATGCTGCTCTCAGGCCGTTCCTATTTCAGTTTTGAATAAATTGCAAAKTTATAGTGATACAAAATTCATAATATATGTAATATATAAAACACTTAAAGTTATTGACTAATGCATCTATTTTCTTGAATGACAATGTTCAATACATGCAAAAATGAGTAAGGAATGATTGCTTATTATTTCCAATTAATACTCTAAAGAYCATCTTACCTTTCAGGCACTTTCCCCTGCTTTCTTCTCCAGAAAAAAAAAAAACTACTTTAAAGATTTAACAACAGAAGGAAACTGCAACTTCTACAGATGTAAACTCTTTACAGATTGGATAAGCCATTTGTAACTATTAAAACACAACTCAATATAGAGTAGAATTTTTGGGATCTATATACAGAAAAAAAAAAACAAACCCTCATCAATTTTTTTTATTAATCAGAGAGGTCCAAGACTATTTATAAAGCAATTTCTCTTAAAGGTAGCAAAGTGCTTGGATAAGTTATCTGCATGCATCGCCTCAGCAGAAACTCACTGATTGCTGTGTACAGAAGTAGTGTAAGAGCAGAACAGGGAACCAAGATYAAAATACCTACTTTCTGAAAAGTAGAAGTGAGAATTCTTTGCAAGTCAATCAAATAATAAACCCTGTATAGAACCAGGGTACCATTTTAAAAATTGCAGCTTCAAATATTTCATTCTTCTTTAAATACAACCAAACAATTCTTAAGATCAAAGGTTCTAAAAAAAAGTACTCAGCAAATTGCAAATATTTGAAATTCAGATGCTGTATCATTTCACTTCTGCACTTGTCTTAGAATATATTGAGATAAATTACATCTATTTCAATATTAATTTGGCAAAAAACCTGATCTGAACAATAAATAAATCAAGCAAATTATTGAAAATTAAAATTAGGCCCACCAAGCCTTCAAATGAAAACTGCGTTCTTCTTTGAAAATCTTTGGTTGATCCATAACTTCCTCTGTGTGTGTGTGTATGTGTGTGTGAAGGAAGTGTAAGGGAAACAACAAACACATTCAGCAGCTCTCAGCTGGCACTGAGATGTTTCAAAACATGCAAAGAGGAAAACGAGATCAGTGTGTGTAGATTATTGTTTGCTATATTAGGAAGTCCTCTGCTTAGAAATCAGCCACATTTATCAAGAAAAATCGAATACTTCTTAGTTATAAATTAATCATATATCAGAATCCACATAGAACAGACTGTCTTCAAGCTGGTACTGCATGATTATGATGTTGGGAGTCCTCAAAAATAATACTTAAACTCATGCCTGAATTAATTGACTGAGTCGTATGGAAACAGGAGGCAAAATCCTGAATGCAAAAACTCTACTGCAAAATTCAAAATACTCAGAGTTTTGTCTTAGAATCTCAAACATAGGCTGAGAAGAAGCCCTAAGCTTTATGCAATATCCATATATCATTGTCTTTCTGGGAGCATAGAAATGACAATGCAATTCTGAAAAYTGCATACATTGAACCTCTCTGGTTTAGTAGTCTGCAGAATTTGCTAGCAGTCGGTCTGCACTCAGGACAGGCGAGTACTAATGCACACAATAGAAAGTTGACTACGTTTCCTAGGAATTTTTCCCAGGATAGCTCAACTGCTCTCATCCCCATGGYCCAAAGGACACCCTCCTGTCAGCTCTCACTTGTTACAGAATGATTATGTCCTCAAGAAGACTTGTGGTATCAAAAGGTGTGTGTGCACACTAATTTTGGCGTGCCTCCAGACCAMTGACAGGTTTCCAGTTGTAAATGAGTATTGCAAGTAAATACAGGATTTAGTAAATGAAATATTTGTAAGAATTGCTAGCATTATGGAGCTCACATCTGCTTTTGACTACCACAAATCATTTGTAGTGTCAGTTGTTTGGTTTGTTCCTAAGTTTTAATTCAGAGCCTTTTTCTGGCTCAGCTTAGTACATGAAGCARGCTTGCATGCCAAAGCTGTGATTAACTTTATGGATGTAGTGGAATTATGGAAATGCATCATGCAAAAGTGCGYACTTGCCAAAATTATTCCATGACCTTGTGCTTTGCTGAGTTTTAAATAATTCAGTGATGTATTGAATGAATAAATTTGTGCTGCTTGTTACTCTAAACAGTCATGCTTTCACTTTCCTTGCCATTTTTAATAAAGCCTCACTTTCTTATATTCATGAAATATTGCATTTCAATTAAATTACATACATATTGAGGAAATAGTTTTCCCTAAGCTGTTTAGTGTTGACACCAACTGTCATTTGCCTTTTCTTTTTGTATAATAACCATGGAGGTTTTRTGTACAGGCAATATAAAGCACTGTCACACTTTAATGAGAAACTTTTTTGATCATATATAGCACAAGAGGGAATAAACCTAGGCTATTAATAAACCTAAGCTATTAATGTAACTTTAAAAGCATATACTCAGTCCAAGCTGAAGCTTTCCATTCCAGTATTTCAGGTGCTCAGTAAGAACTACAGAACTCAGGTCTTTGAGCTGGTTCCATTTGAGCAGAATTTGGAYGTAAAGTGCCACAGTAACAGAAGAGCCACAGTTAAAAGGCARGTATTTTAAACATAGAAAGGAAATGAGTATGCAAACATAAAGTTATACCACATTAAAACAGCAAAATACTGTTCTCCAATATGTCATTATTTCATTGCAGGKAAATTGATTAAAATTATTTTGGTTAAGACTATTTCCCTTTTTAAAACGGGACTTCTATCACTTTCTTATTTATAAGAAATAAGCATTTTCAAATTAAAAGTTAAGTTATTAAATGATAGCATGAGAGGAAACAGCCTCGAATTGCACCATTTGAGGTTTAGACTGGATATTAGGAAAAAAAAATTGTCACTGGAAAGGTTGTCAAGGATTGGAAGAGGCTGCCCAGGGATGTGGTGGAATCCATCCAAGGTCATATTTAAAATACATGGATACGTGGAACTCAGGGACATGGTTAAGTAGTGGGTTTGGCAGTAATGGTCAAGTTCAATAGTCTCAGAGGGGKTTTTTTCCAACCTCAAGAATTTCAATTCTATCTTTCCAGTCTACCTGATTTGATCTCCCACCATTTGGCAAAAATCAACAAATTTTAACCAGAAAGACCCCACAAAGCACATATTGCACATCACCCTCTATGACTGATGTAGAGAGAGAAAAATTGGAAACAGAGCCTCATTACCAAGTGAAAGCTACAAAGGCTTCTCTGATTTCAAGACACAAACCATTGTTACAGAGCAGCTGTTACAGATAGAAGGTACCATGGATACCATGGAAGTCTATTCCCAGAGTGCAAATGAATATATATTTTGGGGAAAAAAAAAGGCAAATGTTAAATAAATGTTACATTAACACATATTCAAAAGGCCAGTAAATGCTTCATAACTCTAATTTGTCATTTCTTGCTGTTTTCAAATAGCTGGAGTAAATGTGTTTATGAGCTTCACCTGACAGATAAAGATTTCTCATTAATTTCTGTAATGAAACTAAAATAGTTAATATAGGGGATCTCCAGCAGTCTTAACTTTAAATTGGCCCTAAAATACTGATARACTCCAGTGAAGAAATCACCAGCCCAGTTTGTCATAATGCTTTCAGCAAATTATCTCAAACTGTTCTGCTTCCCTCAGTGTAACTAAGAGGCCACAAATATTTGCCCTGAAGCACTGACTATCAGTCTTAGAAAGACAGTGGCAGAATTATTGTAAAGAGCTAGATAAAATGAAGYGCATTACAGCAGCAAAAGCTTTTGATTCCATAATTGAAGCTATTTTCTATACACAGAAGAAAGTTTTAAATAAACATCAAAACTATTCATAGTTTTAGGAAAGTAAGTTGTCTGCAGCAAAAATACTCAAATTACCAGTTCAGAAGTTCAGAGTGAGACAGATCATGAGCCTTCWCAAATTTTTTCTGTTTCATCATTTTGAGAAAGTGTGAGCATTTCCTTGACATGTAGTTGCCTGTTTAGGTGTCACTGACATATTACTTATGTGACAGATGGAAGAAAGGCTGTACAAAAACACTGTGGTTTTTTTAGCCCTAACTCCATTTTAGCTTCCTGCAGGTAAAGGGGAACATTTTAGTTGACTTTAGTATGTAAAAGGGCTCAAAACTGAAAGAAAGAATTGTAATTTGTGCTGCTTCCTTCTGCTTCTACATCAAAATGTCATTTTATAAACAATGGAGACTTAACATCAGCAATGCTATCTGGACTAAGACAAAGCTATGATTTTTTTTTTTTAAGCAGCAGCGTTTAATCCCAAATCAATAGAATATCTAGCAATATTTAAAAGCAAAACAATGCCAAGAAAAATATAGCTAAGGGTATACTCAGATTAAAACAGAAGGCAAAATAGGTCCTTAATTTTTTTTCTTTCCTTGAGATTACAAATTTGAAAGATTTTAGGATCTGCCTTAGTTGAAATAGTAATTTGAGCATAGACATCATTTCCTATCTTTCATAATTCTACATTAGATCATTAATTTTACWTTCAATTTTTTTAACTGTTAAAAAATTTCTTATTATCCAAACACAGTAGTTCATATTGAATGCCACCCCTAGTTACACAAGRGGTTAGAACCTTACAAGAATCACTGTGATCTCTAAAACTAGAGARTCATTCAGGTTATTTTTAAAGTATTCTTAACAATTTCTGGTTTTTACTATGTGGCAGGGGTTTCAAAGCCAGTAAATGTCCTTCAACCACTGATGGGGAAAAAAAAGTGAAGACAATTAAGAGAGACAAACCAAGAAAACACATACTTAAGCAGCTACCCTTGAAGACCAGATACTGGTAAATCACAGCATTAATGTTTATGACTCAAACACCCTTTTCTCYCAGTCTTCTCTTCTTTCAGTCTTTGTATACATCACTGAGATTGCAAAATAAGGTGACATAAGTGTCTTGGTGCATATGATCATTTTTGTGTGCTTGTAAATTCTTTTGTATGAGTRCTCTGGAGCAGAGCGCACGCCTTCCCCTCTCTTTGGTTACAGACTCCYTGCTCATGATGCCTACAGCAGCTCCCCTCAGCCTTTTTGTGCTGCCCTCCATTAAAATATCTGTCAAACATTCAGTGCAGTTCTGCCTGGTGCATGGGCTGATGACACCCAAGCACTGGGCTCTGAAGATGTATGACAAAAAATGCACACTAAGTACCCCAGGCACGCAGCTCCTTTTTGATTCCCGTGCCGTCGCTTGTGGCACTCTACCACGTTAGCGCTGTCCTCCAACTGCCCCGTGCTACCCACAAGCTGTGCCAATGCACAMAAAAACACAGCCAGCAACAACAGCAAGTTATTCTGCATAGTGTGGCTTATTAGAAGCTCTGATGCACTGAGGCAGTGCAGAGAAACACAAGGGATCACAGCACAGAGGAGGGCAGGCACGGGAGATCCCTTGGCTGTGAGCAAGTCCCCATGCACACCAAGACCTGGACACACCTGGCTTTAGGGACAACAAAGGGAACAAAGAAATCATATCAACATAAGTACAAGGCAATATATAGAGTGAATTTGGGTGTTCTGTAGAGCTGTGGTCAAATGAAGAAGGAGGTAGGTGCAAATGCAAGTTAGCAAAAACCAGAAAATGATCCCTAGTAGACCCTGGAGGGAGGAATAACAATTCCTTGACATCATATGCCTCATAGCGAAGAGCCTCCTGTATTCCCTTTGTGTTGCTGCCTATCAGCGTGAAATCCCCAACATTAGGCTCAGAGGAGCTGGAGAAAGAGGAGCATAGCACCAGGAAAAGGGTAAAAACTAAGTTTCTGAAATATATTCTATATGGATATGCTCCTCTTTGTTCACCTGTAATTATATCTGAACTAGTTATGATTCTTTTGGTAGAATATTAATGTTTCAGTTAAAAATATTTTTAATAAATTTTTGGGTTTATATCTTACATCTGTTTCATGTGTCTCCTGTGTTAAATATGTTCACAAGCTACAGAAGGGAGGGGGCATCTGTGTCACACAGACAAAATTTAAGAACTTTTTATCCATGTTTTTTAAATTTTCAGTTATTATTGAAATGTTCCAAAAGACTGTAAATTGTCTGGCATCACATTTTTATGCCAGTCACATCTTGATTGCAACATTTCCTATGGTATGGACTAAGAAGAGATGCTTCCTAAGGGACTTCACAAATTTTCTTCTATCGATCACTGCTGGAAATTTTATGTATGGAGGTAAGATGAGATAAAAGACCATTTCCTTTGATAGCAGAGACTTCAAAAAGATGTTTCTGATTAAAATATCTCTGATGCCAGAGAATGCCAAATGCTTCTGTAGGTCACTTCGACTTCACAGCTTTGCATTTTTATAATGGAACAAAAAGGATGAAGGAAGCCCATCTGMAGTACCTGTATTTTATGAAAAAAAGAAACCCATATGAATATAAACTAACACAGATTGTTAAGCCAGGCATTTTAAGATCCGAGTTGTACTTAAAYAGGGGCTGCTTTGGAAATGGAATAACTAATGTCATTAATTTTCATTGTAAAATATTATTGGGACATAAAGCACAATGTGTTTCATGTAGGAGCTCTACACAGTATGATTCTGCAGTACACAAATAAGAGAAAGGGATAAATATGTCAAGAAAGGTGGCAGTACTGGAAAGTTAAATTCTGACATACATGGCATGACCATGGAGGATTTGTAGAAGACAGAAGACCCAAGGTGATATTTGCTTGCAACTCAAGTATGTGTAAAATTAACATTGTGGCATGGTGGCACGTGTTAAGTTCAAWATGTTCACTTTCATGATGCTCAAGTAAGACATTTGAAAGGATTCAGAATAATAGGCATAAAAACAGATCAGYGTTCTCTACATGTTAAAAAWGCTGCTTGTATTTTGAAAGCTTGATGCTTTCAAGTCCTCAAACATAATCTCATATTTCATTTACTAAGATGAGCACAAATAGGACAAGGTACTGTATACCTGATTCACCAAAAATATGAAGCCATTAATAAAGCATGACAGGGAATGCAGCATCTTAGTGTTTGGGGAGGTACAAATTCTACTGACATGTCACTTGTGTACTGGAGTCTCACAAAAATGGCAGAAATGCTATCTGAGAATTCTCACGTTCTGAGTTATCACTGCAGGCAGGTGCATGGGGTTGAACCACAACAGCATCCATGGCCTTTGGTGCTTGAACACAGAGGCGAATACTGGGCCCTGCCTCTTAAAAAAGTATAACTAAGAACAGYTTTACCAAAGCAGGACAAAGGTCCTCTGAGTCCACCACCCAACACAGAAAAACTTCTCTAGAGTACTTTCCCAATCTCTAGCATCTGCACATTCAAGATACCTTCAGCCCAAAATACACAAATTGCAATATTTTTCTCTGCAAATATTTCTCAGTACTAATGTTTCACGGTCCATGTGGTATATGCTAAAATAGCAAACCAAGAACAGCTGCCCAAAGACACACTTKCCTGATACCAACAAAAGAATGTTTGGTTTTAGTGGTAGTTTCTCCTCTGCATTTCAGTGAATTTTAATTTTCAGCACGCAGAACATACTCTACAGAGCGGTTTTTTTCAGTTGTTGTACTGTAATAGCTGGTTTATCAGAGCACATAAGACACATTTCTAAGCATGCTCATATACTTGCTTGCATTGGGTATTGAAGTGATTATCTTTCATCCATGTTTGGATGACAATCACCTTTAACAAAATCACACACAACTGCAATCTAAAAGTGCATGGGCACAGTAAAAATAAAGAACTTTGAAGCCATATTATTTTGCAGATAACAGAAAAAATGAAACAATATGAAGGGTTTGGAGATTTCAGGGGCATTTCAACATAAAACACTTTTGACTTGARTATTTTAATTAGACATCCATTCAGTGTCATCATTTGAACCTACCTCTTTCTTTCCTGAATCTGCACTGTTCATCCTAAGATAAAATACTAGAAAATTATTGGCTTGCCAAAGGAAGCATATTTTAAAACCATCCATTATGAAAAACTCTATGAATTATTGTTTTTAAAACTCAATCTTACCTTTTTTGAATTCAATGGCATAAATTCAGTTTATTCCAGGGGAGTGAGAGCGAGCCCTGGATTCATTCATTTGCATGTAATCTAACAGAGCTACATGCTTTTGAATATAAAGTAAAAGAAATCTTTTTCTCTTTACAATAACACAGGATAAAGGACTCCCAGGGCAAAGAACTGATGAATAAGGTTAGCTTGTCAAAATTTAAATCACTGTTTGAAAAAAAAAAAACCCCTTAAACTCTTCCAGAGAGGGCAGTCGAGTGAACATTCTGTTTATGAACTCTGACTGTGCACTCTGTGTATACAAAGTTCTCAAAAGTGTGACACCAATAACTTGTGACCCATTCACAGATAAAAAGCCACTGGTCTATTCTGTGGCCCAACAGAAAATGGMATACTGCTTAGAAGTAATAACTAAACTAATATAAACTCAATGGTCTTTTAGTAAAAACTTCAGCTAGATCAAACAAAGATTTTATCTTCTCTTTTTAAAATGTATGAATATAAGCACAGAATGTAGTGGAATACCCATGATTATGCTGAAAACAACCCAAGTAACTATTTAGACCACAGCCTATCTTTTAGTGTGTGAATGAAGCTGAAGTTAGTCTCTTGCATAAACATTTGTCTGTCACATCTTTAAAAAGCCACAAAAATTAGGTGCAAGAACGCAGTACTTTAGCCTTTTTTTTCATAAAGCAAGCCAGAAAGAAATGAAGTGCAAATCTGCATGTGTAGTTCATTTTTCAAAAAGTAAACCAATCTAGGAAAATGTCACATAACGGGGTGTTAGCACTACTTAACCTCAAACTAAAAATGGTGACTAAGGTTGCTGAAATTGAGTTACACAGATTATCTGTTACAGCTTGGTAAAATTATTTTTAAAATCTCARCAATAGAGATCAGTAAGGGATTGCAAATCACCTCTAAATAGAAAGAAATTGATTGGTCAATTACAAAAAAGAAGAAAAACATTTAAATTTCACTTCTTTGGGATTTCATAAATAGAAGTAAATAAAAAAGTGGTTTAAAAATATGATTTTAGTGAGATATATTTTGTGGGGAGCTGGATTTCTCATAGAGAAAGCATTGGTCCATTCCTCCTATTTGAAACTATTGTCCACCTTTTAGATATCAAGTACATGCTCTGTCTTTTGAAGGAGCACTGAAGGATATAATMGAGATGAGATGCTCACTGATATCCTGGACAAGCTCTGCTGATTTTCCCAAATGGTGTTAGTACTGAAGAGGAAAGGAAGGTCTCTATATCACTGTTGGTTTGGGTTTTTTTTTTTCCTTCTTTTTTTGAGGAACATATATCACTTTTCAATCTAAATTCTGCAGTAAAAGGAAGAAAAGTAGTGCATCTACAAGAATGAAGATATTAACCTCATGCTTCTTATAAAAAAACATATTGAACTTTAAACCCAGAACTCTAAGCTGTGTTGAAATTAACACCCCAAAAATCCACAAAGAACCAAGYCAGGTGTTGCCTAGTCTAGTCAGATTCAGAATACTTTATATTTTATCCATTTTATGTCTGCACAGAAGTGTGGGAATTTCACCCAAAGGGTGAAGAAGTAAATGAACATAGTTCTGTCCAGTAATCCCTCCTTATGAACATCTTTTCTACTTCTTTTCACAACGTGACTCCTCACTTCTATCCTAACCCACACGCACACAGTCCCCCATGGTTTGCATTTATTTGAAGCTTTTAATCCTCACCTCTTGAAAGACTCTGAAGCCTGCTTAACTTCATTGCTGTTCTGAACTCCCTAACTATCTCCATTTCTTCACATAATTACTCCTACCCCAGCAGCCCCCTTGACATTCCTATCACCRTGCCTTGTGTGTCAAACACTAGAAGTGGGTTTTTTTTTCCTCAAAAGATATTGGTCTGTTATGAAACTTACTTATAAAGAGGTTACTAAATCTATATGTACAGACATACTGTAAAATATGTATGCATATACAGAGACACCAATCTTGATAAATTATCTGTCTCCTGTAGAATCGATGCATTGAGCACTATTGATAGATTTGTAGGTATGCTCTTGGACAGAGAGTTTGTCTCCTCCTCCCCTCTCCCATTCTGTACAAAAATAAAATTACAGTAGCATTCAACTGATAATTATATACTGACATGAAAGTAGTCACTCCAATGTGCCCTAGAAATTACTCATTAAAAGGATTATACATGTATTGCTCTAACATGTGTCACTCAGCCCAAAGTGATGCCTGACTTAACTGAATGTATTGATTTGTTCCCCTGAAATTAATTCCTTTTTTTTTTTCCAAATGGGATTTATAATGTATTCCAAAGCACCAGTCACAGAAGACAGAGCACTTGAGCTTCAATCAGCACTTAAGCTCCCCCCYTGCTCTTCTGTAATTCTATCATTCATAGATAGCCAAAGACAAAAATGTTTTCAATAGCCCTTGAGGAGTGCTTGGCTTTGTCTTTTAGAGTTTGCACCTCAGAGCAGAGCACCTTCTAACTGAGTGAACCATCATGGACATGTGAGGATGTCTCAGGCATCCTGGAGATAAATTTCTGTGATAGGTCCAATACAGTTCAAGAAATGATCAAGAAAACACATAAAAATTCTGGAGCACAGGCTTAGTCCCAAATTAATCTGCCTGCAGTAAAATAATCTTGTGAAGAGAAATCMTCTTCTACGTGGACTAAATATTTTTTTTACTAGGTCCCATGGGGTCTAGACTGATGACTATACTGAACAATAAGACGTTATTCTGTTTAACTCCCATGTGCTGCTTGTTTTAGTTATTTACTAGGTAAGGAAATAAACTCAYGTCTTAATGTTTAAACTCTGCCTAATATCCAAGCTTGCAATCTTCAGAAAAACACATAGAAGTTTAATTCTCCCTACACCATATGGGAAAGGTAGATACCTTATTTTGGACTTGGAAAATTTTAAGACTTGTTCTCTGTAGCATTTTTCTCCAAGCTCTGGTCTCCCACTCATCAAAATAATGTATGGCTAGTTGTAGAGTGCAGTGGGGTTTATTGTGTATATCCTGTGTCCTGGTTTAAGACAAATTTGGAAGGAAACTTCCTGAGTTCCTATGCATGGAAACACACCATTAACAGAGACTGGAGAAAGTCATGGGTTACCAAGTCATGGGGTAAAGACTAGGACCCAGAGGGAAGAGAGATGTTTCACATGCACAGCAGAGTGCAGCTTAGTCAAGGTTACTTTAGAAGCAGTGAGCACAGATCTCTGACACAGGGAATGAACACCTCCCTGAAACTCAGCTTTGCCTAATTACTGCAGTGAGAATGGGCATTTTGAGAGCCTGAGACACAGCTGAGAAATATATATAGTCTTTTAGAAAAACTATAGAAATAGTCTTTTAATGACTTACCTATATCTGCGCTTGCGTGATCATTCAGATCAGAAGCTACAGTGATGGTAAACATGATTTTAGCTTGCCAGCAAGCCAGAAGCTAAAAGCTGATTTAATAGAATGYGTGTCAGCCATATTTCTCAGGGCAAGGAAAATTTACAAGAAATCATATGCTTTGGAACAGTCTCATTCTGGTCATTGATCAGGTGTTTCTGGATCACAGAGCTGTCTACAGTGATAATACAGCAGCATTCAGCAAACAAGGAACTCACCAAGTGCATACATAACCTAACAACTTCGAAAATAAATATTTGATGCTAACAGAAAATACTTTTTTTCCTATAAATATTGCTCTGTGGCAATGCATATCATATTGATATGACTTTTATTCAACTAAAAACTCTTTCCTTTATCACAATAATAAAAGTAGAGATTCTTCTTCTAATACAGTTCCTTGTATTAGAAATTTGTCTTTATAATTTAAACCCAAATGATAACTTGTTTAAGCATGCCATAGAATAACTTCTGACCTAAATACCAGATTTTCTTAATCATTTTGAAGTGGGATAAAATCCTAAATGATACTTAATGAAATTTTCAACCCAAATCTATTTCTTTACTTTGTTACTACATCTCCACCTGTCTCCAGACACAGACTTCCAGGTCAGGGAGCACTGTCAGGATTGAGAACAATGTGTGAATACTATACACTAAGCTATAATGTGAATTGGAGGCTTGTAYCATGCATATCCTGGTCCATAGCTGTCCTGATTCTGAATTTCACAGTGAGTCAGGGAGAGTCAGTGCAGGATATAAATGTGATTGTCATTATCACACACTGGAGAAATTTCTCCTTGATGCTGTTTCTGTCCTGGTTACCTCCCCACAAGAGGGGATTCAATTGTGAATTGCCCTGCCAGTTCCACAAAAACAAATATCAGCAGTTTCTTGTTAATTTCCACGGAGGCAAATTGAAACAAGACAAACTTCAGTCAAGATTTTCAACCCCAGCTTGATGGCAGTAGGCCATTAGGCTTAGAAGTTAAAGCCCAGAACTTAAACATCTAATGCATAYGTAACGTTAGACACAAGTCAGAGAGGTTTGAAAACTGCATCACTCATCTTTACATGTCTTGAAACATTCTTTGAAAAGAACATAAAGCACCCAAGAAAACAAGGTTACCAAGAAACTGCATTTTTTACATAGTTAAACCCACAAACTCCAACACAGATGGATCTTTGTTTTACTTGYTTGTTTATTCATTTTTAAAATTATTTTTTCTTGTTTGTTTTTAACTGCAGCAAACATGCACATAACTGCATTTCCACACAGACTTTATGGTCTCTGGTTAGAACAGTTGTATGTTCCAGAGAGCTGGCAGTCAATGACAAAACTGAGAGAAAGGAAGAATTTCTGATATACCCTAACATAAATCATTTACCACTTACTTCAAATATTCAGCTTATTTGAAGAAAATGAGCAGTGTCTGATTATTCGTAATGACAAATTATTCTGTAACACTGAAAGAAAAATGTAAAAGCACAGGTAGGTAATTATTCCTTAAAAGCAATCCAGACTAAATTTTATAAATGACAGCATTAATCACAAGCATTCACTGTAAGAGAAAAAAAAGTGATGAACTAGAGCAAATGGTTTTTATGCACGTGGTTACAGAGTCAGCAAGCAGAAATTCTCAGAGTACAATTTCTTATTTAGAATTACATAACTATCCATTTTTATTAGCTCTACATGCTTTCAGTTCTCTTTCAAATTTCTGCATCCAAGTGCCACTTCAGTGTGACTACTTTCCATTCTAGCAGTGAAGATGTAAAGCTTTACATGGCTTCTAATTCAAACCTTAGGAAGTGCACTTGTTTCCAGATATTTACATTGTTTAGCAAATCTGTATAATACAACAAGTTGGGGGAAAAAAGCTAACACACCATACAAAAAATATTTTAAATCCCCCTTTTCAAATCAAAAGTACTTTGGTTTTTTTTTTTTCCATCACAGGTAATGGTTTCACAGCTAATTAAGGTAATTGCAGAAATTAAAGCATGAGTAACAGAACTGAGGCAATGCACCACCAGCAACCTAAAAGCTCTAAAAGTTAGAACATAATTTTGAATTGCAGACCTTGAAGATCTTCCAGATAGGTAAAGACAACAGTGATAGAAAAACATCTTTCTGTGAAGACAATGTTCCCCTTATTACTCATTGGTCCTAGTGAAAAAAGAAGCTGACAAGAAAACAGCTGAGTGATAGTGATGGTGGCAGAAGACTGACCAAGCTTTTGGAAAYGGGTTTTCATTTATGCCATCACTGCAGGTTAATCATCATTGAAGAGAATTTTTATTTCAAGCATTTAGAAAATTGGCAGCTTCTAATAAACTGTTATTTTCTAACAGAAATTTTCCTGAAAAAAATGAATTTTTGTATGAATTTTRACTGYTTTYACTACCAATACTGTAARAAGCAGACCTAYATCAGCTTTCCAGCACTTAAAACASAAAGRTTAGTAATCAGTATAAAGCACTTTATTACWGAGCTTTTACTAGAATGGCACAGGCAAATATTTGAGACAAGAGTGTGGATTCCRTGCCCTTAAGAAAACTAAAGGACAGCAAGTGATTTCTATGTGCATTGCMCATGAATTGACATACTTGGAGCCACTGCTTTTGCAGGGAATAAAGGACCACTCCAGAGACACTAAACAGGCTTTCAGATGTATATTCATATACCTTTAGGGACATAGAACTCTAAAAATAACTGACAAAGTGACTGAGAGTGTCTCTTGAAATATCTATCTATTTTGCTTGCATGCTTAGCCAACCAGGAAAAAGGGAGCTGTGAATCCAAAGCCATGAAGCTGCAGTTATTTTGAGAAGGGTGTTAACCATGACCACAGAGTCTWTGGAGTACATTTGCCTCATGTGCAGCAGCCTTGCATGAACTCCTGGCTCCTACAATCCTGCAAACACCTGGGTCACTCACACTGCATGTGTCAGGCAAGCCTGCCAAAACTAGAATGAGTTTGTTTAATCACACCYCACTTCATGGTTCTTCCATTGCTCTAAACAATGTAAAGACAGACAGGACTCCAGGCAGCACAATCTTCTGATTGCATTGCCTGAGCCATAGAATTAATCCCAAAATATTGGCATAAAATCTGCATCCCAAGATGTTGAGAGGAAATAACGAGGTAGGAAAAAGACAGAAAAAAAMCCCAGTCCTATAAAGGAAAGGGCAACAGACAGTTTATTTAAAATAAATAAATATATATAAAATAAAAAGTATATATTATAAATATGCACCAAGTTGCAGATTTGTGCTGCCACTGATTGGCAGGAAATATAGAGACAGCAACAAACATTCCAGCTAAAARTTCCAAATGCAAATAGGCATCAATCAATAGATGCACTAAGTACTTCTACCATGGATGAGGTAATTAACCATTCTGAATAATTTTAGCATTGTATCAAGAGTCACTTTGAAATAAACCCCAGTGCATTTCATTAAACAGCAGCAGTAGYTAAATGATGAACTGTTACTGCTGTAACTATTTTAATTTCTAGGATAACAAAATAAATAGAAAATCCTTGATCCTGACTAATACTATTTTGATTATGTGAGGAATCAATRTAATTTGAGAACTTGTATGGGGCTACATTATGAACAATTTCATTGTGTAACTGAATATTTTGTCTAAACTGAAACACATTTTATTATAGTTCATTAAAAAAAAAGAACTACTGAAATCAGTTCTTTCTTTACTATGAAAAGTCTGGTCAAAGGAGCTAGCAAGTAAAGCAAATGTGATTCTGACATTAAATACTGTTGTAAAAAATGATGGTTTATTACGCAGTCAAGCATGAAGTGCTATATATAAGTAACATCAAATAGCCTTTCACTAAAGCTATACAGAGAAAAAATATTTTAGCAAACAGTTATGATAAAATAACTGTAATTACTCTACTGCCCTGAAGACATGTAGGTACAAAGCTGTCACAAGTTATATTTTTTAATGATAATTACTTAAAGACTACAATGAACTTTTCATTTATTTTTTTACACTGGTTTTAGAAAGATAGYATAATTACAAAAGAAAAATTATAACTCTTCAGCACAACTAATCAGTTTTGATAAACTCCCATGCAAAACCCACTGAAGGAAATAAAGCATAGGAGAGCTGCCACCACTAGGRTATAATTAAAAGTATCCTTTTTGCAAAATCTCATTGTAAGAYAGCAGACTATTTTTTTTCAAGTTAACTTTCAGGTCCACTGTTTAGACCAGAAATCTTTGTTCTTTCTAATCAAGACAGACTCMAAAAAAATGTCCTTAGGACAAAATTAAAAAGGAAAACTCAGGTCAGTTGCCCTCAGTCAATATTCAATTTAGAATATKATTTGAAACATGATTTTTATTTGACACTGAACTGTCAGAGAATGCAGCAATGTCAGACTAAAATTTTTTTTTTTTTGTTAATTGGTACACTACAAATGTGATGTTAAATTTACACGATACAATTTATTTACCATTTCCATTCAGCATTTATGCACATTGAGTAAGAATACCTGTCCACAACAGAAGTGTTGGTTTTTCCTAGACCTCATTCAAGAACAACTCTGACTACTTTGCCACATGAAGAGGAAGGGGAATTGCTTTCTCTGTTTTAAATAATTTGCATGAGGCATAGAATGTCTTAGCCTGCTAACAATAAGGTCTGCTGATTTAATCTACATACATAACTGCTAAAAAATATCTCTGMGTTACGTCCCTTTTAAAATCATGGCAGTGCTCTTTCCATGTATTAGWGGAGATGACAAGGGTGCTCATAAAGGACTTATGTCTTACACGGGAATATCTGTGTTAGGTCAAATACAGTACCATGCAGAAAAATCCCCCTCAGCAGTGCCACAAACTGTGAAAAGAAAATGTGATAGAAGATACYCAGTACCATCTCCACTGGATCAATTTCTAGGTCAGTTGTTTGTCCTTTAAAAAAATATCAAAGCAAGACAAGTGCTCACAACTCTAGTTCCTTTAAATAATATGCTACAGTTGAAAACTAAACTAATGCCTTATTGTAGCTTCTGACATTATTTTAGGTTGAAGAATAAGTTTGTCCAGTRTGAGGAGAGAAATGTAAAATAAGAATAGAGAGTCCTCAGGTACATACTCCAGCTCTGACACCGTATGTCACCATGCAGCAAAAAGACTACTGGTGAACTCACAACATCAGGGCAAAGGATTTGGAGAACGGGTCRTTGATACCTGCTGCCTTAAACTATGCTACTGCCACTCATTCCATGTACTGTTGCAAAGCTTTCATCCCTTTAAGGAAGTAAYTCTTTTTGAGATCACTTCTAAAGTAGTTAATTTGAACTTTATTCGTTTTTGCAGAAATTTCTTTCACTCACATAGYAGCTAATTAGTTGAAGTCCTGAAATAATCTACAGTGAAACACAAAAGTTTGTCATTGAGGCAGAAGAGCTCTTCCTTTTGCCCATGCTAATTGTTCCATGAAGTTAAGCAAGATTARGCTTCCACTAAAGAAGGCAGGTTCTGCTTTGAAGAACTTGGACATAGAGTTCTGAAATATTAATGCAGTTTGAGTGAGGTAATTCAAGCCAGCTGCTAAACAGTGACAGGTTTTTAGTCCTGATATTAACATATCTAGTCCTATAAGGATTAATGAGACCCTTGGGAATTAATAAATCTTTCCATSTAGTATTAAACAACCTCACTTTTACAGATGCTGAATATCTTGCTGACCAAAAAAAATTCTTAGCTTTTTTCAGCGTTTCACATGATTCATTTTACGGCCTACATCCTGGATACAAGACATTTAATAAACACGTATTTAAAAAAAAAAAAAACACTTTCTTCAGCCTCATAATTTTGATTTTTTTTCTCATATTTTTGCTTATGGAGCATCACAGATTGTGCTTGCTTACAGCAGGAAGGAATTGGCCACTCTTTGTCCTACCACCCTCTGTCTCTTCAAAGCTGACCCATGCATCCAGCTTTCCKGTTCCATGAGGATCAACACACAGGGTGACACAAAGTACATACAAAACTTCGTTTAACTCACTTTTAATGAAATTATATGTCCATGTAGCAACAAAACCCCAGCATCTGACTAGTGTTGAAAAAGAAAAATCAAGAAAAAAACTACATTGCATAGCGGGGTAGACAAGGAGGCACAAAAAGCATCTTCTAATCTCACCAAATGATCCTGTACCAAAAGGCAGAGACCTATCAGAATCAGTACTGCTGATCAGAAAGAAGACAAAAATAAGCAATATTTTACATCACATTGTTTTTTTCCACAGACCAATGCATTAAGCCTTTACTTAGACACAGAATTTATAACAAAAGAAGGTGGAATAATAATTTAGACAAAATAAACTGTCAAGCCCTGAATTGTGGCTGCAATGAGTAGCTTACAATATCCATGCACAGTGTAACATGTGGATCCTGAAACTGATAGGCCTTTCCTATTGATACCCAAACATGAATAACATCAAATGGAATGATGATTAAACAATGAAGTGATATGATAGTGTGAGGTTTCTGTGCCATTGGGCAATATAAATAATACAAGGGACCTGCCAACACAATAACTTTCATTATGTAAGTAAATAATTTACAGGTTTAATTAAAGTTGGGAAATAACATKAGCTTTGTATATTTACCAAAAAAAGAAGGTAACCAACAGCCAAACCAATCATATYTCTGTTATTCAAAGACAGAAAGTGGCAAACCCCAAACATTCTGATCAGTTTTAAAAATCAGCATCTTGAGAAAAAGCAATAAATTGCAAGACTGAAATTTTTATACACAAAGGTAGAAAGATTCTGTTGTGTCTTTTGTCTTCTGGGCATGAGCAATGCCAAAGCTGGTAGAACAACAGACCCCAACAAGAATTGTGAAATGGTCAAAACTGACCCACCTGTCTTACAACAAAATGAAAAATGAGATGAGATCCGTTTCCACCTGCTCATAGGGGTTGTTGTATCTTTTATGCATTGAAAGAAAATAATAAATAGAGTCATATTAAATCTGGTATTTTAAGAAGAGTTTACTGCAGGTTTTCATTGGCCTTCTGGTCAGCATCTCAATTTGAATGGAAAGTGCATTCCACTTATTCAAATCCTACCTGTTCAGAAACTGGGCTGAATATACAAGCAGAACTAAACAGTTTGTGAATAATGCAGTGCTAAAAACCAGAACAAGTACCTTTAAAAAAAAAASAAACTTAAAAACACCCAAACAAACAATAAATTGTGAATCCAAGTTTCTCTATTAAATAAAACTTAAGGCCTTGCTAAAGTCCATGCAATATAAATTTTCCAGTCATTTTAGCAAGCACATGGAATACTTATTGTTTTCACGCTTTCACTAAATTATCCTGTTTCCAGCATCCTACTTCAAYACAGTATCACCCACTAATGTGTCAGAAGAGAAAACAAAAACACCTCTATAAAGAAACAAGAAAAAAATTATTTGCATTAAACCTGCATCAGCTGGAGAAGAAAYAACCCTAGTTTTAGTTACTCCTGGATCTGAATATGAAGTCATATTTTTTTTTAGTGCCATTGTGCAAATGCCACCTTTTCAGGAGGAWATTCTGGCAAGGTGTTCTTGTGGAAGAGGGTGCAGTGGCAGCTGTGGCTAKAGGCAGAGTCAGACCTGAGGGATCACAGAGAGACAACATCTGAGCACCTCTCTCCAAGYCTCTTTCCCAGAAACCTCAGTGGAATGTTTATGGATCAAAGCTTCTCATCCAAAGGAGTGCAGAATAAACGCTGCCTTGGCAGCAGGAAGCATATGTAGATCTACGTGTCATCCCTCTCTTTCCCTGCCAAGATTGCCTGCACAAGTTTCTCCTCCTCCACCCCCAAGYTTAAATGTGATACTGTGCAGATGAAGTCAAACCCACTTATTTTGGCTTTGGGATGGCAAGGARCAAACTCATCCATCACTTTCTGCCATTCAGGCCTCTAGTCATCACCRATGTGCTGTCCTGGGAAAACACTTGCCTACTCTCAGCTAGCTGACAGCAGCTTTGCTTTTTGTATTTTAAGATTCCCTGGTTTATAGGACAGCCATCATTAAAATTATCCCACATTCTTTTCATACCTATTTAGAATTTAAAACTGGGTGTCAAATTATGCTTGTCTGTATTAAAAATTAACTAAAGCTATCTTAAGTAATTCATTTTTGTTATTAAAATATCCTGTTTTTCAYGTATTTTGACATCACTGTTAATTTATTCAACTTAGACCCACTTTGCAGCATGTAGAAGTATTTTGTCTTATGAAACGTTTAGCATAACTTTCTTTTTCAATTTTTGACATTTTACTAAAATTGAAATACCTCATTAAGGATGGCATATTRCATAAGATACAAACACACACAGCATAAGATCTCATGTTGACATAAAGAGCACAGGATATTAACAGATTCCTCTCTTCGCCCCTTTCTATTTTGCATGGCACCCTACCAACCAAAAATATTTTTCAAGCAGTAAGGGGTAAAACTAATAACAGTTTAACTACAAAATTGCCTTTTACTTGAAGTTCACATAATTCTAATATTTATTTGAACACATTGAGTTTTCCAAAATTGCTACTACTGCCATTGCTACTGCTACTTTCTGTAACATTACATGTAGATACCTAGATTTCTACAGCTTTATCCCCCGAAATCATGAACTGTAATAGTCACAGTTACTTAAATATGCTACAATTCTTAAAGTGTGCAATTTCTTTGAAAGCTGCACATTGTTATATTCTGCTAACTGACATTAATTATCCTATGTCAAATGTACAAGCTCCCCTACATTTGTACATATTTTTACAATGTTCAAATCTATACAGTTTTCTGCTAYGCCTTACAAAGGATTCTTCTGGTTCAAGAACATCCATGAAAAAAATATATTATTCTTCTAGATTAAGATTTGCTAGAATAATTCAGTTAGGCCATTTGGATTAATCTCTATTAAATTATATTAGGAACTTTCCCTGAGGGTAGTGCTTTCATATAATAAAATCCTGYAAACACAAGGTCAGACAGTGAACCATGGCTAAGTTCCACAAAATTAAATTCAGGAAATGCAAGGTTTTCCTTTTTGTTCATCTAATCCTTGGATAAGTCATGGTCAATGCTACATAGGAAATACTTGGCAGACTTGTCCTTACATGCTTGTGCAGTAAACAAACCGCAGTCTCATCTAGTTGGGCATATTGGGACTCTCAYCCCTGGAACAAAGTTCTCCCAGCTTTCACATCCAGGCTTCTCCAAGGAAACTGCAAGGCTAGGGAGTGGCAGTGACATCTTTTGCCTTTCCTTGGCAGTGGTGTAGAGAGTAGCCAAGACTGGAAAATCCATCCTTTTAGTCCTAGCCTCAAAACTATTAGAATGGTGTAATTTCCAAAACTACAATACACCAAGCATGAATAGAAAGTACTTACTTGATATTAAGAAATATTTTTTAGACCATCCAACATTAACTCCTAAGACCATCTACACTGAGGTCAATGGTTACAAAAGAAGAAGTCATCACAAAAATCTATATCTGAAACTCTTTRTTTCAGCTATCTTCATTGGTCAAGAATAAAATTCTCCAAGTCTTAGAGAATTAAAGTATTTCATGTGCTAACTTGAGGAAATGTAGTGTGAAACTACCATTTTTCACAATGATGGTTGCACTCCTTGCTGGAAATAACCYTTTGGGTTTTAATCACAGAATCACAAGTTTGGAAGAGACCTTTAASATCATCAAGTCCAACCCATGCCCTAATACCTTGACTAAACCACGGCACTGCTTTTAAGAACAGGTAAATARCATGAATATTCTGTCCACCTTAGATATAGTAATAAGGCAAACTTAGAACTTTTTTTAAAGGAATGAATCTCCTGAAACATTCAGCAGGTAAACCTGGAATCCAGTTACTGAAAGYGTGAGGGAATAAACTTCATTTTGCTCTCATGTCCAAGGAACACTCAGCAGAGTTAAAGGAAATGAGTTACTGGTAATAAGTAGGTAAGATSAGTGATTGAGGAGGCATGGCTGACACCAAAGAAGGCTTCCAGCATCAGCACCTTGTYATCTRAAAGTCTYTCATACCTTTTCTRTGTAGCCTCCCATGGGCAGMTCCACACARCTCTGGCTCTTTCTCTCCTTCTTCTCTCTTCCTTCTGCAGTTCCAGCTGGCTCCTTCCTGTCCATGACCACCTGACCCCATCTGTCCCTCACACAACTTCCTGTCTCTCCCTCCTCACAGCRCAGCCAGCAGACTCCAACTGAGCCTCTACCAGCWAACTCASKCTTYTATCACACCCACAGCTGTGAGGGCAAGGCTGTTCCCACTCTTKGGTAATTAACACAGCTGCAATRYATTGGSGGCAAGATTGCCTTCAGCWCTRTCTCTATCTGTCCTCCCACAGAGCAGCTTTGCTGGAGGCAGAATCTCATCACAGCACTTTTTTTTTTTTTCCCTAAAAGGTAGACTTGTTAGTGAAACAACAGTTAGAAAGTACAAGGTATTGCCAAACAATTCACTTAAAATTCACAAACAATTCAGTTAAAAAAACAAAACATGAAGAGTGATTAATCCTATCTTCCCAAAGGTCTGAGACAGAAAGAATTGGTCTAACACTGACAATTATATTTATTTTTCTTCTGTAGAGGAAATTGTGAGCTCAGTGCAAATAATTAAAATAYATTTTAAGCTGATTAAAATATGTATTTTGTGCAACACCCACACAAAAGGAGAAATTTAGTTTCAGTAGATAAATGGGCAATTCAGCTGCRGGCTACTTTGATGTGTGTAGTTTGAGTTGGCAGTACTCTTTGATCCATGTCCTTCAGGCAAATTTGACATCTATTTYACCTGAGGCAGGCACAGATTTTCTTGAAGGATATTTCTATATAATGAATGACTGACTGCTAGAAGTCGTGTCATTGTCCCTCCTCTGCCTCTTCAGATCTGATTTGCAGGCCAGGTGAATCTCATGACATGTCTCCKGGTAAATCAAGCAGGGAGAAGAAATGCCTGAAATAGTCCCCATCATGCTGACACCAGAAAATCTAGATGATGAGTGATTTGGAGAATCTGAGGAGAAACAGCTCAGCCTTACATTCATTTCAGAATAGGATAACAATTTTGAAGAAAATTCAATGTTTTAAATAATATATTGGATAGATTCTGTGTAGAAAAAAAATGCCACAACTCTTTWAAATAAAATCTGTTTTTCCCTCTTCTCTCATTTTCTACTTGTATGCATTTGCAGTATTTCCTTTGGTAAGACACTTCTTTGATATCACATCTGTTTATTTTAACTATGAAATGTTTATTTCTATGGTAAATACTTATATTCTAGTTTTATTACACACCCAAGTTTACTTCAGAGAAGGCTGTGTGACCGTTGGTTAAAGTGATGGACAGTTTTAAAATTGCCCATATAATTAAAATAAATAATGGACACAAAACCAGGATCACTATCAAAACAACTGTGAGCCTTCTTAATTGTTGCCTTAGCAAAGTTCTCACTCTGGATGACTCTTCTAGTGATTACAATGTGAACTTCTTTATTTATTTGTCTTTCATTCCACACATTCTACAGTAGCAAAAATATTCTACCCATGCGTAAGAGCTAATCAATTAGGAATGAGTAAAGGATAAAATATTTCTAGAGGCAAACAATTCAGAGGGGRAAAAAAAAAMAAACTTGCCCTTTCCCCATGCAATTTTATTTCTTGAAAATATGAAAACATTTCTACTCACAAGTCTGCTACAGCAATTTGAATCCTTTTTATCTTCCAAAGAGCAGCTGTGCAAGGTTTTGTTTTGTGCAAATTCAGCATAAAAATGAGAAATTAGTTATCCACCTATAAATATTTTTTCTGCTTTTGAAGAACAGTAAATTCTTTCAGTAGTTGTCCTAAGGAGGAAGGAATATGGCCAGAAATATATTTAAATATTGTGGCTCTGCAGTACTATTAAATGGAAATAGGGATGTAAGTTTTTGCTTTTCCTCTGRGCAAGGAATGTTGTTCATCTCCAGCTTAATTTTACTGATCTTTGTTTGGCAAAAACTAAAACTTGATTAATTTGAGCYAGACTGAAATAATGTGGTTGGTTCGCAGTGATGATGCTTAATGCAGTGCTTAATAATGAATATCTGACTGCATATTAAACACATAGCAAGGTAGTTGATGTTTCCATGCTAAAGAATACCTAGGACATGGAGGTTGTCTCATAAACTTCTTCATAACATGGAGCTCTTCTGGAATGTAACTTCTTCTAAAATAGGGAAAAAAAAAACCCCAACAGAAAATCCTTTAAGAAAAAATCTGATTTGGATAGACATATAGAGATAGATATACATACACTCTCACACCAATATACATTTATATGGTATGGATATATACAAACTTATGTTAAGAAAGTTCAGAGCAAGATTTTATAGACAGTTAGAAATCACAGGTAAAAATAAAATGAGATTCTTTAAAAATATGTTCTGTACTTACCATAGAGCACATTAAAATGACCTTTAGTGATGTGAATATGTATCCTTGCTCTACTGCAGGTGTACATGCAACGCCTTTCTTAACACCTAGAATCATAAGAATAACTGTCTCTGCAAAAAGAAATGCAAATGAGTGGACAAACTGGCAAATTATTTGATAGCAAGGAGAAATACCTCATYTCAACATTCATACCATACTCCTTAAGTGAAAAAGCAAGAAGTAAATTGATTTCAGTAGGTTTGAGACTCAAAAAGCYATTATCTTATCTTTGGAATGCTAGTCAAAGAAAAATGTTTAACAGAATTCAAGGGCAATAATAAAAATCCATTTTTAACACACGTTAACTATTTTTTCTTCTTCTACAATAAGAYAACTCATTGACTTGCAACAGGGAATCCCATTTCTTCATCCATAATGGAAAATTTTTAACTTATCAAAAAATAAAATTTACTCAATCAYTGTACTTTTGATGAAGATGTGTTTTCTGTCCTAGACAGTTTCAGGTTATGGTCTTCATCTCAAAAAAAAAAAAAAAAAAAAAAAAAAAAAAAAGAAATAAACCAAAGGCAAAGCCAGAAAACCCATACTGAAGTGAAAGCTAAAGGAAGTTGCTGGGGATGGGGGGTTAGATTTTTTGGATTTTTGTTGTTGGTTCTTTGGGGGTTTTTTTTTTTTTTTTTTTTTTTTTTCTGTTTGGTTTTGGCTTTTATGTTTTGTTTCTAATAACCACACCTATATCTTTTCTCTCTCTATGTCCTGACTAGAGATGTATCTTTKTGCTTTGGAAAAAGCAGAAAAAGACTYATGAATCCAATGAAAAACATTGAGTAACATCTGAAACCATGGCAGAAGTGAATATAATAAACGAAAAATTTGACCAAATCCCCCCTTTCTCTCTCTGGACACTGCTGTAGCTTATCTAGCTACTGGCAAAATCCTTCGAAGGTACTCTTTTACATTCCCTTCCCACCAGGGAAAGAAAATGAATGGAAAAACTCATGGATGAAGGTAAAAAAAAGGGAGATCATTTACCAATTACTGTCACAGGAAAAAAAAAAAGGCTTGAGGAAAATTAACTTAYTTCCAAATAAGAATTAAGAATTAAAGAGAATTGGATGGTGATAAGCAAGTATGAAATCTAAAACTCCTTGCTCCCAACCCTTCATCCCAGGCCCAGCTTCATACATTCATTCCCCTCACCCCAAGTGGCACAGGGAGGATGAGGAAAGGGGGCTATGGTCAGTCCATAACAGCTCCTTCCCAACACTCCTCACATATTTCTTCCTCCTCCAGAATGSATCCTTCCACAGCCTGGAGTCCTTTAGGACCAAACTACTCCTGCATGGAATCCTCCCCACAGGCCACATTTCTTTCAGGACATTCCCTCCTGCTCCACTATGGGCTCTTCTACGGGCTGTAAGGGAGTCTCTACTCCGATGCCAGAGCATAATATCTCATTTAATCTACTCTAGATTCTTCACTGACCCTGGCTCCTGCAGGATTTTCTCTTGCTCTTGTCCCCCCTTCCCTTCAGTCTGTCTGGCACTTTTTTCTGCTTTTTAAAAAACTTCCCTGAGGTGTCACCTGAGGGGCTGAGAAGCACCTGTGCTGAACCCTTGGAAATGACAGAATCCATCCATGTCAGGCAGGGGCAGCCCCAGCTGTCCCTCAGAGAGACCACCCTGAGCCACCAAGCCCAGGAACAGCCACACCGACAGAAGCACCTTGTGTTGGGAGAGCACAGTGCTTAGGGGTCAGGTTCCCCACCCTACCCCAGCTTTAAATCTATGTTTTCAGCCTTTTTGTGTGACAACCAGCACTATRTGCTCCTGAGTAGTCAAGAACACTGGAACAACCTTGGAAGTGATGCCAGACTGCCATCACTGCCTCTCTGTAACACATACAAAAATGAATGATACTCTTAATAACTCCTGCTATTCTTGAATAGCCTCACAACTAGAAGCTCCCAAGGACTTCACAAACTGACATGATTTTTGGGGGTGTTTGTTTGTATCTATAAGTTGTCTACACCCTAATATCAGAAAGGGTTCCATTTTGTTCTGGTTTTGGCACTGATGGTTGTGTCTAATAAACTGTTGTACTGTAAGTTGTATTACTTTTCCCACTGGCACAGTTGGAGAATATTCATTTCAAATTTGAAATGGATTTGTCCCAGCTGCCATGAAACCATTTACACTTTAAAGAACAGCAAGGTTTTCCAAATTGCTTGGAACTTGTTCAGCTGGTTGGCAGAGAGATGTCGCTGCAGGTAGCAAACCCATTCTGCTCAATACAAAGGCCAGGCCTCTACATTTATTGATTTTACACTTCATAATAAAATTATAATTCACRGAGATGCTGAGCTAGAGAAGTAAATAAACCTTCCCATGGCTGTGCAGGCCTCTCTGTGGATTGCATCCAAGGACCCTTGGATCCCACTCAAGGCCTTAACTCAGATGTTTATGCATAGGCTTTTCTAAGGCACTCAACACTGGTATCATAGTCCTTTCAGAACATAATAAGACAAGCTCCGCAATATGCTTCAAAATAAAAGAAGGGTCATTAGACCTTTTTACAAGTAGAAATACTGAATCCAAGTACTCAAAGAGTACTCAAAAGTGCAAGGGCCTCTTTGCTTAGCCACCTGTGAAATACAATTTATGACTGATCTAAAGGAGAAAGGTAATTAACTGGAGAGGGAGGAGGGGGGACATTTGGGGGAGGGYTGAAAATTAGCTTTCAATTTATTAGAGGAGTGCAATTGTCTTGGAGCATGGACAGAACATTGTCAAGGTACACACTCAGACACACACAGGGCATTGAAGCATCCAGAGCAACAAACACCACACAGCTCCCCCCCTATAACCCAAGAGCAGCCCCATCTTTGGTCTCTTTCTCCAGGCAGCMCCTGACAGAATGAGACWGCAYAGTCTCAAGCTGCATCAAGGGAAATATAGGTTGGATATTAGGAAAAAGTTTTTTACAGAAAGAGTGATAAAAACAGGAATGGTCTGCCTGGGGAGGTGGTGGAGTCACCATCCCTGGCTGTGTTTCAAAAAAGACTGGAAATGGCATTCAGTGCCATGGTTTAGTCGAGGTGTTAGGGCATGGGTTGGACTCAATGATCTTGAAGGTCTCTTCCAACCCAGTCATTCTGTGATTCTGTGATCTGTGGCCACAGTGCAGAAATGCCTGTGAGTAAAAAAGCTGYGTAACAGGGCTGAGGAGGAAACTGCATTAATGTGCAGGGCTTAACCAGAGCAGTGGGTGCCAAGAACAGTGTCTCAAGACATGTCATACCTTTTGAAGTTCTTCAACAGTCAGGCAGGAACTGCTTGCACTATGAAACTCTGCTGTGCAGAGGATCATGAAGAGACTGGAGCTCCTTTTATTTTACCTTTGTTAGGTATTATGAAAATTTTCATTATTCAATTCTTACATTAATTATATCAACAAACTCCAGTTACTTTAAAACCCAGGGGTGGGTTTAAAACCCTTGACCTGAATTTAATCTTATTGTCAAAATATGTAAATCTCTATGAGTATGCCTTAACTGTACAACTACTGCTTGTTTATGGGTTTCTTATTTATTGCATTTTGAAAGAGTGAGAAAGTGATAGATAGTGGCCAGGATTAAATATCTGTTTGGTTGCAAATCTCAAGTTGTAAAAAATATCTATGCTTAATGTAAGTGATTTGATACTTATGTATTTTTCTTTTTTTTTCTCCTGATTTTASCTCTATCTACTATAAGTCTCATAGGATCATTTCACTTCCTGCTTAATTTTTTCTTAATCTTTCCAGATGTTAAGAATGCTACAGTTTAATTGCGAAGCTGAGTGTGAAAGAATAGTGYAGTACCCACATGTTTTTTAATTATGGAAGTTGAATGACATGTCCAAGGTCATGTAAAAAAAGAAAAGCTTGRAACAGTTCATCAGACTTATCCTTTCACAGTCTATCACAACCCTGTGCCGCCCTATGCTCAGCCTTAATCAAAGAATAGGAAACAGTATCTTATTATTTTTATACATTTAAACAGRTAACTAAAGGCTACTGCTTGATTACAATACACAAACAGAAACATTCTTGTGTGTGTGTTTGTTTTCAATACAGAAGGAGAACAAAAATCTAAATCTGAGATTCTTATGACAAACAAAAAAACCTTTCAAATACTTCTTCAGGTCAACCAAACTAAGATATTTCATATTTGGTTTTCAGTATCATAGCTGGAGACTTGAAAGCCCCTCTGCACATTATTTCCCTGTCCTCCCTTCTATATMTGTCTCTCACAATATACTTATTTATTTGAGTTTTTATATTGTCTCTGTTTCTAGGTTAAATAGTGCAGAAGTGAAGGAATAGTCTGAGAGTTTCTAAGCTGCWAAGTTTGTGAACAGTTCAGGAGGTGACTAAAGACTTAGTATACACTGCTGCAAAAAAAAGAAAAAAAATACATACTATGAAGTTCCTAAAAAAAAAAGAGGACCTAGACAACATAGGAAGTCAGCATACAGTTAACAAATGCCAACAATCTTCTGTCTCTGAACTTGCAGTCAATACAGCACATTATTTGTCAGTAACTGTAAAGGAAATATTTCCACTTTCAATTCTTACTCCTCTCTTCCAATACACAGTAGCAGAAACAAAGAATAAACCTTCAAACTTTATCTATGGAGCCTTAGATTACAGATATCACCGTGCTAAAGAGGCTTCCAAACTGACTCCTGAGTCTTGTCTTTTTATCCTGGAATAAATTAATCTTTTTCATTTATTTATTTTCTTGAGGTGGTCTGGTAAAAGATTTTAGCTTAAAAAAAGAAAAACAAAACAAAACTACAAAAAATGAATTTAAAACACCCAAAAATGAGCCTTAGAAATCACTCTAGAAGAAGAGATATTTCAGACCAAGGAGCTGTTCTTTTTTTCCATTTATACAACAATTACCTTACCTTTTAATTCCTTGCCAGAAGAAACATGTTGGCTTRTGTGAATGTCAATATTGATTACTTTAAGGCCCTTTTTGTTAACCTAGTAACTGATTGAGTATTCTTGTAGAACTCTTCACAAGTAACTGGAGAAGTCAGTGTGAATATGTGAAAGCAAGGTCAAGCTGTTATGCCCTGACTGAACCACAAAAGGGAGCATTTAGTTATGCAAATGAAATTGAAATGAAGGAGACACAAGAGATCACGTTACCATTACAAAATTATGATGTTATATATTTTTATCTGGAATAAACAGATTCATGACTTCAAGAAATAACAGCTGGAGACTACAGCATCTTTRTGTCTTAAGTATTAGACACAAATAGCAATCTAATATAGGTCAGYATTTAGCTACTTCAAAACAGGAAAGGACTTAGCTCACTCAGTAATGGGCTTTTGGAAAGGTACTAAGTAAATAAAATTAGAGTAGAAAAATATTGTCGTTTGTTCTTAAGGAAATAGACACTTTCTTCCTAAGAAGCCCATGAGAGGAAGCTAGGAGTCAGGATTTAGTCTTTAAACACTACATGACCATGAAATCATGTTCTGGTTTATGTAAATGTACTGTGCTGAGGTGAGTCTGTGTRCCTTAGCACTTTGCCATGCATTCCAACACAGGGCTTTCAGAGATCAAAAAACCCAAGGCCCTTTATTTGACAAAAAACCATCACAATGAAGYAAGCACAGGCATTTGTTGAGACAACCTGGCTTAATTGCCACAAAAGAATAAATCAAAACCTGTGTATAAGAGCAGAAAGAATCCCAGGTGAGCTCATTTTCCACCGAGGTGGTGTTCACACAGTCTGCCTAAATGGCAGGAACAGGCAGCAGAACACACACAGGTTCTCCACTATAAGCAAAAGGAACATGCTCTTTGATGATACTGTCAGATCATGGCAGGCTGGTCCATGGATCCCTGTAAACTGGAACAGAGCACACCTAAGAATCATTCAGGGCATCACTCTTCCATGGAGGTCCCAGCTGACAAAGYCTCACTACAAAGCTGATAGTTTAATACCAAAGTGTTATAATTGGTGTAATTGCAACATGAAGTGAATTGTTATAATCAGTTCAGAGCTAGTCTCAGTCTCATATAATAAATCTCAAATAACTTTGAAATTAGGTTTTGATAATGATAAAAAAAACAAACAAACAAACAAAAACAAGGCAAATGCTTTTGTGGCATCTATGRAAGCTTAAAGGGTCCACAAGAAGAATTAATAAAAATTACTTGGGGTGTTACTAAAATCAGTTTCAAAGCATTTCTAAAAAATTACATTTAAAAAATGTTTTCCAGTTTTACAGCAAAACTCATACAAGTAATCTCAGCTAACTTTAGGGTTCAATAAAAGTTATTATGGGCGCTAAGGTAGTCATTTTGTATTTTGTTTGGGGTGAAAYGGTAAGAAATAGCCATATTCAAGATGCAATTAATTTGGCTTCTTTTAGATATCTACTTCAGGATGCAAGTAATTATCTTGGTAATACTGATTAGAACTCTGCTGATTACAACAGACACTTGGAATGATTAGCTTAGATACCACCAGAGATTAGGATATGTAACAGACCTTATGAGAAGGCAAAGGAAGGATTTTRGATCTAAGTCAGGACTACTCAAATTCAGATTTGATGCATGGAATGAAAACTCCAACCCTTACCCATCTGACTGGGACCACATGTGCATGTGCTGTCTTCCCAGGAGGCTTCTTGGGCAGCAGGTGGAGTAGCTGTGGCTCCAGGGGGCTGTTGGACAGGCTGGTAGAGAATTCCCTGGCAGGGAATGTGGCAATTGGACTCTGCCCCAAACAACTTCTTGTGCCACTAGGCTGTTGGTTAGAGGAGAATGGCTGCTGCCACGCCTTTAATTTCAGGACACACTGAAAGATTCCAACACCATTTCTCACTCATGGGATWCTTTGCAGAGCTCAGAAATTACCTTGCTAGTAGTGTCGAATGCCTGCAAGTTAGACACATCCAAATTCTTTTTCAGGTTTGTGCCAGAGTTCTAGGTCTAGTAATGTCATCTAAAGATTTATCATCACAGAGATGGAAAATCCCTRGAGATGGATATTTACTCAATAAACAAAGTCTGCAGAATCAAAGTCTAGCATATTGAAAGTCAGTTTAATTTTCAATAGAACCTACTTCACCTTAGCCAGAATTTGCTCTCAGTCTGCAACATGTAGGTATGACAACTTTGGTTCTGTTTTCACCCCAAGATTTTGTCCTTTTAATTTATTATCCAAAACTGGTTAGATATCATAATTCTGACTGAAAATCTTAGTGCTCCTTTGAAAGTATATTTCATATCATAGAGCATGTGCAGGATTAATCCTTCAATATTAATATAATCATATTTGTATTAGCACAGTATTTGATGGTAATTGACACCTAATATACACCTAAGTAGAAATCAAGTCTAGTTTTATTTTCTAAGGCATTCCACTTAATGGAATTCCACTGGTTCTAATACTAGTGGTCATAGTGGGTCTCTTAATAATTTTAGCATGTGTTTATACTGATTAATATTTTAGTTCCTATCATTATGCTGTAAAAACCATGTCAATTATGATGTTAAATGATGCAAAGTTATTCCATCATTGATATGAAGTTACAGTATGTTTAATGTGCGATGCRTTTTCCAGCTTTAGGTGCATCATTTATATTACTGGATAATCATCATTTCTCTGCTATTTTTCAAGCAAGCAGAGACGTTTCTGAAGCAGTTTCAGAAGAAAGAAATGAGGTTTGTTGATAGAGGCAATATCTTTTATTAGACCAGCTGATATAATGGAGAACAATCAAGCAAACTTTCTAGCACTCAGTCATGTAATCAATTCTTTTTTTGAAAAACCTATACGAGTACAAAAGGAGAGTAGAATTTGAAATCTTATTTTAACACTTCATGTGWGGAATAAAAGGAATGTCATTTTGAAACAAAGCAACTTTAAAATATATCTTTTCAATTTKTAGACTTCAGTATTTATAAATATTTCTTTTAGAGCAAGACATTACTTCCTGTTAGTGTACTTCCAGTAATAGCATGGAACATAACCAGATTTTTTCCTAAGAAAATACTTTTTCTACATATTTCCTCTACCTTAAACATCTTATAAAAAGCACAAGATATTTCATCTTCATGTAGAAACAAATTTCAGGGTCATCAAAAACAGAGGGGAAAAGAAACATGTACAGGCATCTGTGTACACAATTTTTATTTTTAAATATATTTTATCTATTTAAATATATTTTATTACATATTTTAAATATATCAGTATGGGCATTTGGTTCAATAATGCTTTTCCCTTCAGCATTAWGCCATTCACACTGTAGAAAAAACACATCTTTTTAAAAGGGAAAAAAACCCCAACTTTATACCAGTAATATGGTATGTTGCAAGAATTCAAGGGTAATATATAACATTACAATGAATGTAAAAATGAAAGAAAACTCAGAATTAAGGTAGGATAAATGTGCTGACATTAGCCTCAACTTAAGCATGTCTTCAAAGAGCTTAAAATTAACCTTGTATATGCTTGCCATAGGATTTTCTGACAACTTAAAATTTACAGAGGTTGAAGAAAGTCACTAGTTTTTTTCTCATTAAGTGTGAATGATCTATTCATTTCCTCAGCACAAGGAAAAAAAGTCTCAAGGAAGAGCCATGAATCAGGTGAAGGGACCAGAGAAAAGGTCTTTCTTATGAAGAGCAGACAARGGAGCTGGAGATGTTTAACCTGGAGAAAAGCAGGTTCAGGGGGGAACTTATCACTCTCTACAACTGCCTGAAAGGAGGGTGTAGCCAGCTGGGAATTGGTCTCTTCTCAGCAGTAACAAAGAAGTTGTGCCAGGGCAGGTTTAGATTARTTGTTAGGAAAAATKTCTTCACTGAAAAGGTTGTGAAGCAATGGAACAGACTGCCCAGGGAACTGCTGGGGTCACCACCCCCAAGGTATTGAAAAGATGTGTGGATGTGGCTGGCACTTGAGGACACGGTTTGTTGGTGAGCTCGGCAGTGCTCAGTCAATTGCTGGACTCACTGGTCTGAGGTCTTTTCCAGCCTRAACGATTCTAGAAGTCTATGATTCTGTGAAGTAAACCAAAGGCTGCTAAACATAGGGAGCTATCTACAGCTTAGTGGGTCCCTGAGCTTCCCTTTTCTGGAGGGTGGAAGGAACAAGCACTACCAGCTTCTCCTGTTTATTCTTTCATAAGCATTTGATGTACTCTGCTTCTAGACATAGGACATACAGTTTCATGGGTTTATGCTTTGACCTTACAATTTTAAAGTGCTTTAATTTAGTGCTTTTAGTGCTCTGTAGAAGTCAACATATACACACATATATATATATACATACACACACAGAGGGGATATTAAAATTTTAAAACTGAAGATATTCAAAATTTGAATCCGTTTCCTGTACCTGGGAAACAACACTGGAGTGCTAATTAAAAAAATAGAAGCTCACTGTACATCTCACTTTATATTCAAAATACAAGTAAAATAATGGGAAAATCCAATAAAACTAAGTACAAGCAAAAAAAAAAGGCACTCTGAGATGTAAAAACAGCTAAAAGGCTAGTGAGCCAATCAGGCTTTGGAGGTAAAATCCCTTACCTTCAATCCTGCATGAAAAGAGTCTGTCCCTTCATGTTCTATTAAAACTTGGGTCATTTTAATTGATCCTTCTGTACAAAAGTTCCCTGTTATAAAATGCAATGAACCACTTCTGAGACTTCTGACTGAAACACAAACATCAGGGAACACAAACTG
The DNA here is from genome assembly GCA_902810485.1 of Alauda arvensis. Classification (NCBI taxonomy): domain Eukaryota; kingdom Metazoa; phylum Chordata; class Aves; order Passeriformes; family Alaudidae; genus Alauda; species Alauda arvensis. The sequence goes on along the minus strand of CADDXX010000748.1, from coordinate 131,927 downwards.
ATCTATGCTCATTTAGGAAAATATAGGAGTATATTGATGCAACTAGAGAGTAGTTTAGTAGTTGCTGCTAATAATGAAAAGCCAAAATTAAAGCAGTAGACAAAAAATTAAAGGTATGGGGAGTTAAATTTGCAAACGTAACATAAATGGAAGAAAGTTAGCATATAATTAGAGTTTCTAATTTCTCTTTAAATGTCTCTCAGGTTGCATACCAGGCAATTAGATTTCATTGGGTTTCAATTTACTGTTGGGAACAGTTGAAAGTGTAAGACTATRGAGTAGTAAAGGGAATTATGTTTTTTTAATTAATATGCTGAAAGTTACTGTAATGTGAACAGAGACTTCAAGAAAATTATGTTAGCACTTTCTAAAAGAAATATTAATAGATCTTAGTTCCTTTGACATATTGTCCTGGTTTAGGGCAAATTTGGGAGGAAACCACCAAATGGGGTCTGTCTGGGAAGCAAACCAAAGCAGCCTCTCCCTGTGCTGGTTTGGGAAAAAAAAATCTCCTAAGAGATGAGTGGAAAAACCTATTTATTTAACAAACTAAGTGCCTGCAGACATAAAAATTAATAATAGGAAACAATAAAACCTGGCAAAATTGAGAAAGTCCTTGCCATGGGAGCTCAGCTCAGTCTGTTATCAGTCCGTTATCAGTCCCTCTGGTACTGGAGAACACTGGACTGGGCCCCAGTGGGCTGCAGGTGTGAGTTCCCGGTGCTCTCTTGGGTTTTTCAGTCCAAGAGCAGGTTTAAACAGTGCCAAGAAAAAGAAAAAAAAAAACAGTTCAGGGAACGTCTCTGCCCTAGCTAGCTAACACTAACTAAAAGCAAGGAGATCTCTGTCCCACCACCTGTCCATGCTTCAGACAAACAGTCCAGGAGCTGGAATGTGCAGGAGTCACAGCAGTTTCTCAAAACAAATGCCACACTTCTCTTTTCTCCCCCTTCACTCTTGGAACCAGTCTCAAAGGCATAGAACACAATATCCAACACAGACAGAACAGATGATTTGGGGATACAAGCATCATAAAGTCACCCTAGGACAAGTATAGTTTTGTAAAATAATATAGCATTATTTTAAAATGCTGAATAGAAGTYCTAGAAACAAAACAAAGTAATTCCAAAACAATAACAAACAAGGAAAAAAAAAAACTCCCATACAGCATAATTTTACCACTAAATAGCACTGTAAAACCAGAAAATGCACCAGAATTTTTTCTCCACTACTTTGTGGCAGTCTTCCATAGCCAGACTGGCATGACAGTCCTCAGATACTTAAATTCTAATCAGTAACTGTAACTACTAAATTACAAATGCCTATCACCAGCAAAAGTAAGTTCATATGAAAATGGACATCACTTATCAATGGTTACTTCAACAATTGAAGTAATCATTCAAGAATTTGGCTTCCTCTATCCCTAAGGTTCATTGTAGAATTTAGAAYCTATGAAATTATCCTTGCTTCCAAGAAAACAATCAAATATGCAGGGAGAGCTTAGGGGTTTTATCATTCCAAATATTTTAAAGTGTTTGTTATTATTTATGTTAGTTATTAAGAGGGGAATATTATGACTTACACGTAGCTGTAATTCTTGGGAAAAGGTCATCTGGAGACACAAAAAGAACAAGTGCCACCTCTGAACAATCCACATTCCAAAGTTCAGCTCCCCACTCTCACACTGTTAAAATTATTACTAGTGGTCAACAACTAAGATTTTCTTTACTAGCAAAAAAACATTTATTGAATTGTTCTGGTTTTCCCTTTTTCCCTTTCTGAAAAGAAGAAACAAATCCTTAACCTTTTTTATCTAAAAATTAAATTTCACAGCTTATTTGAGACACTGGGGCCTCCCTACAAATCATCAGATTATGTATTACAAAGTTGGTCTTAGAAATAGGGATTTTAGCCCTGTGAATATAGTTCAAACATCAAAATTGAATAGGAATAACAYATCCATTTATTTAGCAATTTTCTCATCTGAAATGTAATGGCTTGAGAAACAGTGAATATACCTCTTTCTATATCATTATGGCATAAAAATTCAGTTTTACAACTTTGAGAAATGCTTCAAGTGAACTTCCATGCTTCAAATGATTTCCATAATTTTTTAAAATGGAATCCTAACGGATAGGAGAGGAAAAGCTGGGGAAGGCATTTTTTRTTTATTTAATCTCTTCCATTAACATAGTTACTGTATACTTTTCTGTAAAGGAGGGTTTTGGCACCTGTAAATACATGGGCTCAGTGGAAAATTCTGAATTTTGAAATCTATTGAAAAAAGAAAAAAAAAGACTGTATATTTTTAGGTGTCCAGTCAGCAACTTCTTTTACAGCCCTCAAATTGTACACTTTCCTAAGTATATGCAAATTGAGAATTTGTAAATTGTAAACAAATATGTCATACTCTCATAGCTCATTTACTGAGCAAAACTATTGTAAATCAGTTTAAAAAATTTCTGATTATTCCACCCCTGAATTCTTATAAATTAAACTAAGGAACACTTGCATACTCTAAGGAGGTCAGTATGATAGATACTGTCAACAAATGCCCATCAGGATTAACTCCAGGCAAAACAAAGTTAAAACTGCCATTTCCTTCTAAAATCAATGCTGACTAGACAGAGAAACCTTATGGCTATTGCCTGTATGTTTGAGTTCCAGTATTCATCTTGTTTCTGATGARCACCCTTACTGAAAGGCCATGAACTGATTACTAAGAGAGCAGGAATAAGCTGATTCCCTCCAAGATATTCTACTGTGCAAAGAATAATTCAAGCTTCAGTGGGTGAAAGTGAGAATATAAACAAAAGTGTTCATGGAATTTCTCTAATGGGGTGGGAGGAAAAATTCTCTCTGTATCCCTGAATCAACAAAAATTTTGTATTTTACCCAGTGACTTAGAGAGTTTACAGCAGAAATARTACAATAATGATGATTTTATCTAGATTTCCATTATATTAAAATGTAAACATATTGTAAAACATATAATTGCTCTGACCTTTTTACACAGAAATTAGAAATGAGCTAAAGGTATTTCTTAAATCATTTGTTGTCTCCTTCATCCACAAATGCATTTGATCAACATTTCAGTTCTAACCCAATCCTGAACAGTTAATAGGTATTGTAATAAAATTTAGAAGAGATACATAAAGGGGAAAGATTTTAGAGGAGAAATATGGTAATTTAACTGTATGATACAGCTTCAACTGTTGAACATCTACCATTTATAGCTCTGTAGCTGTTGGCAGAAATATTGATTTCATAAATCTTTGTTGTTTACTGCATTTATTGCACGTTATTTTCTAGGTGCATGTTGAGAGACTACAGTAAGCATTCCCTAGATAAGGATTTCTTGCATTATACCATCAACAAGAAATTGAGGCAATCTTCACTGTATACTGGAGGAAAAAATCCCAGTGTCTAGGTACATCCAACAAAAACACTGGGAGAAGCATCCTGCCTACAGCGTGTCTTATATGTCTTTAAAACTCTGGGACAGGCCTGGAAAAGACCCTAAAACATTTGTGTCTTTCAAACAGTAACACCAGTACTGAGTTCCATATATGGTATCGAGTAAAGRTGTATAYAGAACTATAGAATCATTTAGCTTAGAAAWTATCTTTAAGATCACTGAGTTCAACCCTAAACCTCACTGCCAAGMCCACAACTKAACTGTGAACCTAAGTGCCACATCTGCATGTAACAGRCTGTCTTGGGTTGCAATGCAAGATGTAACCAAAAGTATATAWTATATTTGCCATCTCCAGTTGAAACTGGTTGGGGAGGTGTTTTTTCTTTATCTCTTCAAACTCTGGGAGGGAGGGGGCAGGTGTCTTCTGTTAATGGCCCAGCTGTTAAAACCAGGTGGGGCAGGCAGTGTTGTTTATCTCTTCCACCACCCATCCTCCCTCCAGGGGATATCTGCTGTTAATGGACCATTTAAGGCTCACTGCGTGACTGATAAAACTACATCATCCCATTGTGAGATGCTCCACTCAGTGGGAGGAGCCAAGCATTCCCACCTGACTAAAACCTGAGATTAAGAACAGCAGGACAGCCTGATTTCACTGGATTCCCAGAGGAAGACCAGACCCATCTCATCATCATTGACACCTCAGAAGGAAACTACACCCTTCTGCAGGATCATCTCTGCCCCAACAAAACCACATCTGTCACTCCAGGAAGACTTAATTGGATTGCTACCAGCACCCTGACCAACAGGCGGTCAGGTCATGTTCTGACTCTGTCAGCAGTTTCTTTTTTTGTTTTGTTTGCTCTTCTTGTACTACTACATTTTTATTCCTAATAAAGAACTGTTATTTCTATTCCCATATCTTTGCCTGAAATCCCCTTAATTTCAAATTTATAATAACTTGGAGGGAGGGGGTTTGCATTCTCCATTGCAAGGGAGGCTCTGGCTTTTCCCTGGCAGACACCTGTCTTTCCAAATCAAGACACAGACCACAAAACAAATGAATCCAGATCTGGGAACCTCCCATGATACTTTCAAGTCCTGCATTTCAGTAGGTGCCAAATAAACTCCAAGTGAACCCTGCTGTTGGTTCCATTCCAGTTAGTAATAATATAATCTTACTGTTATAGCTTACTTCCAAATGTATTCCATTTCCTCTAAGACTATGAATAGTGCCAAGCTCAATTCAACAGATTATATGAACCTCAAAATAAGGATGTGCAATATCTCCAACGAGGTCAAATTGTCTGAAAAGGAAGAAAACACTTCAGCTGCATTTCTCACACAGAAATTCTCAGCAGTAGTTTTCTCTTTTATTGCCAGTTTATGTCAAAGACATATGGTTTAGAATAGTCTCCCTTAGGAATATTTTTGCTTTCAATAAGAATTAGCACACCATTTCTTCTCCAAGCTCTTTCAAGGCTTTGATGTCTTAGCTGAGACAGAGCATTCTTTAATTTTGATATTCAGTAAAGGAAAGCATGTTTTTATTTATTTCTTGATTTAAATATATTTATAAATAGCTTAGGTTAATGTAATTAGTTGTCATTTCTGGCTTGACATTCATTATTCAAAGGCCATATTCTCCCAGCTGTAATGGCATGTATATTTTTTAATTAAAAATAAAATTAACCAAAAAAACCCTCCTCTCTTTTGAGATTATCATTTGCAGATATAGTCTGCATTTTGAAATGCATAAATGATGCAAAAATAAACTTCCTCCAGCAGGTTCAGTAAGCATTACTGTCTGAAAAGCTGTGTTTTCCATAATTTGAATTTCAGTCAGGAAGTCCCAGTAGAGTYGAAATGAGGAGGTTTATAACTCACCATAGTTAATGGATGTAGATCTGTCTTAGAACTTTACATCACTCTGTGTAMATTTCAACTCCTTCAACATCAGCCTCTGTTCCTGATGTGGACTCTCCAGTGAGGTATGAAGCAGAACTCAATGATTCCACTGTCGTGTCCAGCTCCAGATCATTGGTGGGTTCCCAGAGCAGTGGGTAACTGCAGCAAATGTCCAGAACACATACAGGAGTTTACAGCAGTTGGTTCTTTAGCATACTTTTTTTATTCCTAAAAAGTTCACAGGCTACCTACACAATTATGAAACAAAAAGCTTTCCTCAATTGATCAACTTTAATAAAACACATACTTGCATAAGAAAGTTGTCTTGATACTACAAGTTAATCAGCACATAATAATTAGTTTAGAATAAGGAAATTCAATGTATTGAAACATTGTTTTTCAATGCTTCACAGTTTTAAGAAACTGGGAAGATTACCATCAAAAACATTCATGTTAAAGTGTTGAAATTCATTTTAGAAACAGATCTATGGGGCATGATCATGAGAAAARAAAACATGATACTCAGTATCTTAGTCAAATTAGTTTGGGATGTCTCAATATGGACACATAATGCTTGTCTCCCAATTTGAAGGCATTTTATAATTAGAAATGTTGCATTTGCCACTAAAGAATTTTCTTCTCTTGCTCATTTTGCACAAAAATTAAATCCTTTTCTACTATTTCAGTTTATCATAATGTAAAGATCTGAAGTGTTTAGAAAMCAAAGATCCTATATTTCAAATATTTTATGTAGATTCCTGAGGAGTCCTCGTAAAAGAAGTTAAAATTAAGAACTAGAATTTTCCTTGCCAAGTTTGAGAAGTAATTTAACAAACACATTTGAAGTTTCAGCTTGTAGCTAGTTCACATAATTTTCTCCTAATATAGATTCATTCCTCCTTTTAACACAAATTCAATATTCTTATGAGCAAAGCCTTATTAAGGACTCTTTTCACTGCAGTTTAATTTTCAGTAACTCAAGAAATATTCACCAGCATTGTCACTGCAAAGTACCAAATCCTGCTGAAAATGAGTGAATGAGCACCCTCCACAGAGAACCCCAGCATCCTACCTTACAYAGAGGTTTATCAATTTATTCCATATTTTATCATCTTCCATTTCCCAGTATAGCATTCCATCTGTGTTTAATCAAAAAATTAAATTACCATTTTAATAGATTGAGATATTMTATCTGAGCGTGTGCAAAGATAAAAGCAATGAAGAGCTCTTTTAGATCCATTTTAGATCTGTGCAACTAATTTTGGATCATTAAAAAGTGAAGAAACCAATTGCAGCCAGGAGAATCAGTACATAGCAGTTTATGAAAATGCAATGAAACTTCCAAGGTAAATGGAGAGCTGAGTAAATAATTGATCACACACCATAAACTTGTGGATCTACTTTCATAAATCAATTACTTTGGGAAAATGAGATTATCTTTTCCAGTTTTCATTACAAACCACACATTTTTTTAAAAAAAGAAAATCTCAAATTAAGGTCAAACTACTGTTACTTCACAAAATACAAGAAGTTTTCTTTTATAACCATCATATTTAACTATATAATATACAGTTATATATAACCATATAACTATATAAACTAGACATAGTTTTTAAAAGACACACTATAATAATAATAATAAAAAAAGAGCCTTAAAAAAATCCAATCAGAAAAGCAGAGAAAAATCAGAAATGCTTTATCAAGACATCTTACCTGCCTCCATTATAACAACAGAACTGTTGCATGWACAGATGAAGAACCAGAAAATACATATTACACCAGACTGGGGCAGGCCTGGAAATTCGGAGAAAAGACAGAACCCTACACTTACCACACAACCACTTGCATGAGTCTAAGATACCATTTTACATTTCCTGGCTTAGCTGTACCTCTTTCAGTCTTAACAACATCAGTTTTGTTTCCAAAAATGTTTATTTTTGTTATTTGGAATTTTACATTTAATTTAAAYGGTGGGAACTGTTCATAGGAATACAAGAAGGGTCAGCCTTTAGCAGAGCTCACGATCTCAGTGAAAACTCAGCAGTTTCTCAGAGGCAACACTGACTCAGGAAGTAGAATGAAGTCCTCACATTCTTATTCCCTTCTCCTGTGAAACACCTCTGTCTTGACAGAAAATGCAAAAGTACCTCCCTCAAGTCCTTCTTCATCTCTTCTCTTCTGTAAATGGTTTATGACTGTGATAATGAAAGTTTATATGACAAAGAGAATCTGGCCACAGGCATTCCTTCACATGGATTTTGATCACTAAGCCATATTTTATCAACAATTTCTGTGCTTCTCYCTGTGATTCAATTCACTTTCAGGACATGCAGAGTGCCCTAGGTCCTCTACCCTGTGTATTCCTGATCTGTCAGCACTAGATAACAAATGCATTCATGTGAGTGGCACTGATACCCGTTGGCATACTTCCAAATAATTTTAGGTTCTCAAATTCTCATCACACTGACTGATCTTTGGACATTCAGTTTTTGCATGAGTGGCTATTTTCAGCGCCACATCAAGAAGACTGACAGCCTTACTGCTTGTCATCGTGCAGTACAGTAGCTGACTGCCCCTGGATAAGGTGACCTGAGGCTTCCCAGTTTGATTTAGCTAGTGTCTGGTCCTGTTTGCTTTTTCTAGATTTYCCCACTGCCATGATAGGGTTTACTGGGATACAAAAAACATCCTTGGTTTTATTCTCCCTCAGACAGTGTGTGTCAAATTGTTTTATTGACTACAATCTTGTCATATCTGTACAAGCTTCTCTCTATACATTTTTAGCTCTGATCTCAGTAGCTAATCTCATCTGCAGATTTTTCCTGTAAACTCAAATTATTTTATGTTACTAATTCCACTCTGCAACAGTGCAAGTAAGCCAGAATTAGACTTTAGAGTGTAATGAACTGCAGAAATTAAAAAAAACCAAAACCACATCAAAAGTGATCTGGATAAGAGAAGGAAAATGATAAAATGGTTTTATGCCTATTATTTGTAATGATCACCTAATCTGAAGCTGTGCAATATTGTGTACGTGGATTTTGGGAGCACATATATTGCTGGAGTAGAAAATAGAAAGTTCAAGATGACAGATTTACTGTAAAGCCCACAGCTTGTATATCACCTGCTCTGTCCCCCAGTTCTCTTTCTCTCTCTAAACCATGCAGCTGGAGGATGAAATTATACCTTYAGCCTGGAAGTACTCATCTTTTCTCCCTGATTTCCCCTTGACACTGAGTCAGTGCATRTTTAAATCTCTAAGAGCCTCCTCATAGCAAAGAAAAAAGGTAGAATTACTGTTCCTGCAAATGTGTTCTTTTTAGTCRTTTTCCTAGGACCTACTTTGAAATGCTTTTTCTTTATTGTGAATTCCTATTTCTTTTCATTTTTAAATTTAAGCAAGTATTTTACATCTCTAATCTTTCAAAAATGACAAGACTTTGACAGTAATTGCTAAGACTATATGATTCACCATATTTAATTTTTCCCCCAAGTACTCAAAACAAGATTTTGCATAAGCTAGTTTCAACTTTGAGTGGTCAGTGAAGGGACGGCACAATCAAGATTTTTTAGAATATGCAGCCTACATAGCCAGATTTTCTRATATTTTTTCATTGTGCAGGATGCTGCCTAAATAAATTACATTTTTGCAGCATTCCTGAGGCAATGTTGTTTGAAAGTAGCCTGACAATCTTTGCGTGTCTATTAACCTGAACCAATCAAAACAATWACCACAAAATTAACCAAGTTTACCCTTTTTATCACCTTTCCCCAACTTCTTTGGCAAGAAAAATAGTACACAGTACATTCATTCATGCATTGTTTCTGTGCCATTCCTACATTGGAAACATTTCTGCTGAAATGTTTACACAGCTTTTTGAGCAAAGGCCAATTGTGATTTAATGCCATAGAAACTTATTTTACCTTCACTTAATCCTGGCTGTGTTATACAAAAATGAAATGTTTATAGTATACAAGCCTGATAAAACTAGGATAGGAATCCATGTTGCCAAAATAATTGTTAAAAAAACCCCAAAAAGCCTTTTCAATTACCTGCTTTGGGTACAAGTGATTGTAGAACATTAATCCCATGAAAGACAAATCTGCTGCAGCTGGCAACTGGCCTGGCAAGTTGGAATGGCTGTYTGTGACCTTGCTGTCAGCTGGCTACCTCTGTGACATTAAAATGCAACTCTCTRTTAGAAGCTGTATCCTTCAGTTCCCCACATTTAAGAGATCCCATAGTATATTTTTTTGTAGCATTCAGCTACAACTTGGAAAAATGCTTATTTTACAAGACATGGATTAAGAACCTGTCTACTTTTGGACATACACTGAAAATTGGACTGAATTAAGATTTAAGAGTGCCAAGAGGGTTGGCCGGAACATTGTGCACGAAAATTTGACCTATGTTTTTTGTACTTCTGTCCAGTCATAAAGATGAACGTGGGATGGGATTACTTAGATAGGTGTTTAATTGTTTATTTATCCACTCTCCCAGTTCTAGAGTGTCATGTAATGGGGGGCAGCATCTTGCATAAGAAGAGGTGACTTAAAACTGCTTTGATTTTGCATTAGCTGCCAGCAGGCTGTTCTCTGGGCTGCTCYATGCTCTKTACATTGAATAAYTTTTTTTTTCTTTAACAAAAATTCTGATTTCTCTCCATTATTTTCATTTTTAAAAAGCAGGTAGAATAATCTGCTATATTTTTTTAGCAGATGTCACATTTAAAGATAGCTACAAGTCACATAAAATGAATACAAATTAAAATACACATATTAAATCCAGGGGGTTTATTCAGCAAAATGTTTGGAGGGGAAATTCACAAAAATATGTGCAGTCTTTCAGCCTGTGAAGTTCTTATCTTTTTATCTTATCTCAGAACCAGATTACAGTAAGTTTTCTACCTCCTTGCTTGCCTGTTTGTCTCAAGGCATCTGGTACAATTGGGATGGTAGGTGTGATGTAGTACTGGGGGCAGAATAGTAATCATCTCAGCACCAAACACAAACATCTATTGCAGCTTATACAGGACTCTGTCTTACTTACTGTGACACAAAAATCCTCACCTCCCAGGGCCAAAAGGCCACAAGCTGCACAATCTTAAAATTACAGCCAGTGTAAGATTATTGTCAATCCTGAATGTCACATCAGGATTAGTCTGCCATTTGGGACCCCAGAACCTTAATTTACTTTTTTCCYCCTCCATTTTTTTCTTTCTTAAAGTTATAGTTCCTTGGAAGAATTRGAATGAGGCAAGTCATCACAGARAAGATGGATAATTGAGATTCATGCAGATGAAGCAGTCAAATATGCAAATTAAATGGAATGCAGCAAATGGATGTCATAGTGATGTACAGTCTGAAAGAATAAGGCAGGGAAATGCATAGAAGCTTTCTCTTGCTACACTGCTTTTAGAATACAAGTCCCTTATGGCAGAAGAAYTGCACAATTTTGGTCCTCAATAAATATTTATGGGAAACATTCCATAGTTCCTGAAGTTTTGTAAGGAACAGCATTTATATTGTACCACTGGCACCCTTTTCCCACTCTGTTAGCTTCTCTCTCCTACATCTCCAATATTTTGTATGTCAGCTTCAAGCAGCTGTTCCAAAGAGCAGATTTCACTGGACAGCAGTAAATACAGATGTTAGAATTCTAGTGTGCCTGTTAAAGAATTTAAATGTATGGAAACATGAATAAATTACTTTTATTATTAATCATGTTTATCACAACAGACTTGGGATAAAAGCTGAAGAATAGTAGCAACTGCATGAGAAAATTTTGAGATGGGCATCAATGCAGTGATAAGGATGAGTCAGAGCCTAAGGAAACTGAACTTCCCTGAAATTTTTGAGACTATACCACTCCCTGCACGTAGCAAAGCAGAAATGCTGAGTGTGTGGAGCAAGCCTGGCGTTGCCACTTGGAAGTCACTTACCAGCTGACTTCCTTTCTACAGGCACAGCAGCCATTTCCTCTGAACAGTTTGATAGAGTGAAGATATGACAAGAACTGTTGTTCTCCAAATCCCAAAATAAAAGAACTATTGGCAGGAGATCAGTTCAAAACAGATCAAAAGAAACTACCTCCTTTCAGGATAGGATATCCTAAGTCCTATTCTCAAAAATCCCTGTCAATTCCTTATTCTGTCAAAGGCAGAAAATCAGGCTGGACAGCTGGCAGACTATTAGTCTGACTCAGTAGAGCACCTCTCATGATTTCAACCTCTGCTATTTTGGCTGATTTTGTGATGGGAAGCAGTTAGGTGGGGATGGTAGAAAGCTGTGCATCAAAACCAGCACTTTCAGTAGACTGAGACCTTAGATATGTTAACTGTATGAAGTGTCTGCACAGGTAAATCTCTGCTTGCCCCAAGGCTGTCTGAAAACAATGGCTTTATCTATTTTTCTGTCATCTGCAGCTTTGTAACCCATCTTGTCATCTTTATCTAGATTTTATGCCTGTYCTTCCAGCTGGCTCACTGATACAGTGGTTTACTGTGGAATATTTCTACTGTTGATTGCCACTATAGATATGTTCACAACTCTCCTCGACCACTCTCTTGACATAAATATTAGGGGCTGTGGCTTCATGGAAATCATTAGTAGTTTATAGATTACAGAAACCTTCCTGTATCAGACTAATTACGTACAACTCCTGTCACATTGGTGAAAATTACAGTATCTAATGAGAAGTCTCATGGTATTTGTACCTTCCACAGCACTTTCTCCAAAATATAAGCTATATAATGAAAATTGTCCTTTCTCTTTTTTAAAATAAGCAGTTGAGTCTATTTACCTTCATAAGCAACATTTTCCAATTTTCCTTCTCTTTTACGGAAACATCTTGACTTTGAGTTTCTCTTTTCCTGAAGCTGAGATTCAGCTGAATACTTTCCATTACACACTCCTTGCTTACAGAAAAGCAATCACACACTCRTGGTCACAGTTGTCTTGGCTATATTACAGCTCAGGCATACTCTGCAGTGAGCTAATGCTACCTCCTCTCTCAGRCAAATATTTTCACAAAGGTATCTATTTCTCTACTGCCAGCATTAAATCAGGTCTCCTCCCTAGGCCTCAAGAGACAGCACAGCAAAGAGGTTGTGTGGACTGGATCCATTCTGCACATCAGCAGTATCAGTTTTCTCTCACATCCAAACAGGGGATGGGTCAGTCCCAGAATGACCACAAACAGGTGTAGAGCTCAGCTGCCTCCATGAAGACCCTCAGGTCTCGACTCCTCCTTTGGATCAAACTGGAATTTACTACCCTGTGCAATGTGGGGATAAGRCAGTAGGAATCCAAGAACTAAAATGTTTGTTTTGCATGAAACAGAGGAAGAGGGAGAGGTAGGCTGAACTGGGAATTAAAAAGGATGTGAAGATAAAAATAATTTCCAAGTGCAGTTGGTGTGCTGGAAGAGAAATGCATTGCAGTTCAGATGGTGTGTGCATAAACCCTCTTGTATTATGCAAGATGGGAGTTGAGTACATTTTAGATCTACCCTCTCATTTTTACCCCCTCTGATAGTTCTTCCCTTCAAGCTCCCTATATACAGCAGATTCAATGAAGCATGTTCTGAAAAAGGGGCCGGTATTTATCAAAGTAATCTTGAACATGCTGAGTCCCCAGCCTGCTGGGGTATATGAAAAAGTACACACAAGTGTCTTACACTCACCCTTTTCCATCTATTCCAATTCATTCTTAAAGGAGCATCTTCCCTTACAGTTTGGAACTCACCAGCAATTCTCAAATAACAGTATCTAAACAATCTGCTTTCCTCCTTAATGCAAATATAATTTAAGTTTCTGAGTGTCACAGTTTTGTGTTATCTAKTAATTTTATGGTTAATAAGTGTTGCTACAGAATTTATGGACAAGTCCAGTACCATTTTCATATGCTTTAATTCACCTTGGTGTGACCCAGAATTAGGTTCTGATTTACTGTAGCTTCCTGAATGCTTTGGGGCAAAATGAATACAAGTGGCAAAGAGATCACAACATTAATGTACATACTAGTCTTTAAAATTAATGAATATTATGGCTTTAATTCTTATATTTCTTTTTCAGTTTTGACACATGTCCATTAAGAGCACAGTTATTTTAACACAGAACAAATTTATCTAGAAAGAAAACCAAGCCTGCAATACCAAGCTAAAACAATCCCATACTTGCACCACAGAGACACAGAAATTTCTTTGAGAGATAGGTGGGTTATTTCCAATACCTGCAGATTTCTACTTTTAATCAGATTGCATTTTTGTACAATTATCATTTCAGGCTTCTGTTGATTGCTTTTGCTAGGCATAATGAGTAGAAAGAAACACTATCTCATTGTGCAGAATATTGGATTGGTTGGCGTAATAGACTCGGTTCTATTTTTCGCCTAGCTCTTTGAAAAGTTAATTTTCTCTTTCATCAAATAACTAGCAGACTACTAATAGCATATAAGGTTTTAGAGGGATTTGCATTAAAGAATGCAGCTGAGTGCCTTATCTACTTTTGAAACCAGAGTGACATATGGATGCTCCTTTAGTATTGACTACCTAAGATAAAGTTTAATGCTTGCTGCAAGCCCCCTTAGTTTTAAATTCATGGAATGAGAATGTGGATTATCTCTCCCTGGAGCACACTCCTAGCATTGGGAGGAGTTGAGGRTGCTCATACAGGCTTTGCACGCACAAAGTTGTGGGTTCAAAGCCTCATCAAAGGAGCAGAACCCTTCATTCCAGTCTGAAGCTCAGAGAAATCCTCTTAAGTCATATGCCATTGTGTTGGGTCCTCTTTCACAGTCAGCGATAAGTGCCCTAAGGAGAGCTGAAAGCATTTGACAGCCAGGGTGCATTTCCTTTGGATGGTGCCTGGGCCTCTRCTTGCCATGGGACATGGATGCACAGCAGTGTAGAAACCCTGTGACTAAGATTTTCTCAGYCAATGTAGCAAGTGCAGGAGTGCTAGCTAGACCCTACCACGTGCCCTGCTGRTTCAAAGGTCAAGGCTGTGCCTGGCACACAGGCTGTCTGCCCCATTCTAAGCATAATCCCTGCAGTACAGCTCCTAACATTTCTGAATGCTCCAAGTGGTTTGGATGTGGTGGGGAACCCTCCAAAACACAGGTATTTCAAGGAGTAGACCTAAAATCTGCCCTAGACTGAGAAGCTATACATCTATTTTTGCCCCTAGAAAACTAGTGACTACAGTAATTTGGGGCCCACGGGACAGTTGATTGTTCCCATTTGACATCAGAGAAAAAATTCAAGCATAATTCCTTAAAAAAGGACTTTAAATTCATACTTGAAATTGCCTCATCTGATGGTTTCTGAGCTTTACACTTACTCCCACTCCATATAGTCTAACAAACTTGAACACTTTTAACACCAAAGTGAAATTGAATAGAAAGGAAAAGCACAATTCCTYATCTCCCTGAGAAATGCAAAGCATACTGCACTAAACGCATTTTGGAGTACATTTCCTTACATCCATCTCCATGACACACCACAGTGTCCAAGGTGAGGTCTAAGACAAGGCTCAATTGTTGCAGTAGCCCTCTTGTTAGAGGGTAGAAATGAGCCAGGACACAGACTTCTTGTTTATCACAACATGAAAAGGGTCCTGGTTTATTCCTCTTTACAGCTCAGCCTCCAGCCATTCACTGACTCTGCCTGCAGCAAGCTCCTACTGTGGGTTTCCCTTACAGCCTCTGACTGCTGGTTATTTCCTGCTGAACTCTGACTGCATGGATTGATCTGCAGACTCTGAATGCAGGCTTTTACCCAGCCAGACTGTGACTGCAGGTTCCAACAACAGGCTCTGATTGCAGACCCAGACTCACCTCACAGCAGTGTTTCTCTCTCCTCAGGATGCTTCTTCTTCATCCTCTTCCATTCATGATTCCTCTCTCACTAGCTAACCCACTCCCTTTCATCACACTTACCTTTATTGGTTATAGCKGTTCTCATCAGGGGTGAGGCTGTATTGGGTAATTAACACAGCTGTTACTTATCAGGGGCAAGGTCACCTGTATTCCCTTCTCCTTCATTCAGTCCTGCCTGGATAGCGTTCCTGTTTTAGCCTACTTGCCCCTAAGCATAAGCATAAAAACTGACCCTATACTTTGACTTTCAGTGGAACCTGAAAGAATGAACTACCAGACTTTTCACAGATTAATCTAATAGATGTTGTATTAAAACTACTTTGCAGACTCGCAGCAGCTGTCTATCTCGAATGTTACTGAAATGCACTCTACATTCTTGCTACCAAAATGATGGGTTTGAATCTGTCTTACTGAATATAGCACTTACATCATCTCTAACTCCCACCTATGGTGAGAGCTAAGGGCCCTTCAATGGCTCCCAGGGAAATGACATTTCTTATTTTTTCATAGTGCAATATGATGGCAGCTGTCCTAAAGTAACTCAAGGCTTTCTCCTCTGGGCATTTCCATTCAAATTACATATATGTTACTTACTGAGCCCTATTTATTACCCAAATRATAGCACTTACCTGAGACCCAATTYAATGATTCCAGAAAGCATGATGCAGTATTTATGTAACATAAGTAACTCMTAATCTTAAAAAAAATTAGCAGAAACTCTAATAACATGTATAATCTATCCACAACCAGTGGACCTTTTCATCAGTGCTGCTCTTGTACATATGTCAACACAAAGAGCTGTTGGACTCCAAGTGACACAGAAACAGCAACAACCCAGGAGTGGGCAGCAAGGCTGCAGAAAGAATTGCAGTGAACACTTGCTCATAAGGAAAAAAACCTAACAACTTTGGTGAAATGTTTGTAGTGTTACTCTATGTGTTTTCACAGCATGCTAGCTGGCAATTCACACACTAAACAAAACATCAGACTAAGCCAAGACTGAAAAATAGGACAAGGTAAGATGAAGGGACACTTCTGATTAATTCAGCAAGGAATTTAGAGGATTATCTTCTAAATGCAAGAGATGAGCTCCTCTTTCATAGCACTCTTACTTTCCATTCAGGCTACTTCTGTAAGCCTTTATATGAAGGCTATTCCTAAATCCAGTTTAGGCTGAGATGCCTAAGATGGTACTTAAAAAGTAGAAATGATAAAAACWTTGTTGATTCCTCTGTGTCTCCATTACAGTGGTGAAGGGGAAGCTGTCTAAATTCAATGCTCATTATTTTAGTTCACTGGCTGTTGCAGGCATTGTGTGAAAAAAACACAAGCCATGTTATTAAACTAATATCTACAAGTGTTTGTTAAGTTATTTTAGCTGTAAGAGGCCTCACAACAGAAATTAYAAAAGCAGTATTTTGCATTCAAAAGGCCAGCAAGTATGGGACTAACATTTGCTGTCAAAAATAATGCAAAACAAATGAACACAGCTGGAATCTTTCAAAGTGCCAATGTTTGAAATTTAATGCCTAGCTTTGGAAAGAAAAATAATGAAATTTACATTTCCCTTGGCTTTTTCTCTTTGCCCTCTTGAGTTTATTCACATATAAGCATTTTATTAATTTAACATATGTATTATGATTATTATTAATAACAATAAYAATAATAGCAATTAACTATTAACAAAAGTTAGTTAAAATTAATAAACTTTGATGGTTATATACACACAGAGAGCTGGAGCATTGATTTCCGCTTCCTAGCTTTTAATTTTCTTTTTTAAAKTTACAAGCAACTTTCTTTATTTGCTTGATTGTTTTTCTGTAATTTTGCCCTCAGTTCTTACATAGTAGGAAACTATTGTCCCAGTAACTTTTATTATTTAAAAAAATAAAATAACAATAAATGGATGACTTGTGCTGGCATAATAGGATTTCTATACACTTSTGTTTATTTCCTTTCACAGATTCTTAGAGTATTAAGTAATCTTAGATTCACTCTCTCCCATTCTTTACTTATTTGCCTTACTTCATGTAATATATAAATCATGGTATGATAACATATCAGAAAATACTATGAAAAAAAAAATTTCCAGAAAGTAATTATGATATTATTGTGATTGTGATATAGTCTTGACATTGTTTATTTCTATTTTCTACTTCTGAAACATAGCTGACAAAGTTTTCAGTATACTTAATTCATCTATTAAACTTGTGTCATTGTCTGTATTTCCTAGAAAATAACACTAAAATTCATGGTATTGTGAGAGAATAAGGAAAACAGAGACAAAGATGATCTATATCATTTTTCACTCTAAGCAATATATAWTTTAATACCTTTAACACCAAGAATTTTGTATTTTTTAAAATAATTAATTAGCTCAAGCATGTGTAGAATCTGTATTTGCCACTTTGTTCTGTTAGTCTAGCATATGAGAGTATAGTTTTACCTTAAATTAAGAAATTGTTAAAATTATACAAAGTCAATAGTATTTTTAGGACATAGAGTGTTTTATTCTTTTTTTTTTTTTTCCATTTAGAAGATTTACTACACTTATTAAATTTTTTTAGCAAATGTTCCTTGTAAGATTGAACACTTTTCATGCGTAAATTTTCGTACTGAAACATTTTTCAAACCATAATTTTCCCTAAATGCATTTTCAGTGCTCCTGTGTGATGTTAATAAAAGCTGAAACACTAGTTTTCAGAAATCCTATGGCTGGCACAACCTATGAAGATGTCGATTCCAAGTGACAGTCAACACATTGCAGGATATAACCATATGCTTATAGAAAAAACAGAGAAGAATTTATGACAACAAAGCCTTTGTAGGAAGTGTGTGCATTTGACTAAARGCTCTTGCCCATCTTTAACTAGATTCAGTCAAGTCAGATAGACTGAGRTATTAAATCACAATTTTAGTAGCAGGAAACCAGATAAATTCTTATGAGAGAACCAGTTGCCACCCATTTGTGACTTTTCAACTACAGTGAAGATGATATTTTGCAAATATAAATGAAATAATGACTATGTTTCTTTTAAAATAAAGTCCAAAGAGAAGCCATGGAAAGACCAGAAAAACACCTTCCAACACATTTGAAAGGAAATATTTAATAGTCAMAATTAACTGTCTTATTTAATATGATTTTTTATTTTTAACAGGAGATGGCATTTGTTGAAATTTTRCTATTTTTACTTTTGTAAGCAAAATAACTAGACAGATAACAGCCACATCCTYGAACTCTATGCTTTAGTGTTTTTGTATAATGTRCCTCTACAGAACTTACCCTAGGCTCCACATGGAATTTGATCTCCAGGAAGGCAGAGCAATAAGATTCATCCCTTTCAACTCTGAGGAAAATGCTGATATGAAAGTAAGATAAAGACCAMAGATTCAAATTCAACCTCTTTCCCAGCTGCTAAAAAAAGTCACATTATATTATTAAAGGTAATACAAGCAACATTCCTCTGGGTTTAAAGAAATATGTGGTACAGTTTTAAAAGGATATATCAGAAGACTGGTGAATACTGGTCCTGTGCCAGTGATGTAAAYAGCAATTGCTTTGTTACAGCATCTTTCAACAGCAAGATTTTAGCAATGTATTGTTTTGGCTGTRTATTATTCCTAGAAACTATCTAACTTTTATTTCTAGAAAAAGGATATAGAAGTAACTTTGGTATCTGATTTATTTCTAGTTAACAGTCAAGTGAGACAGGCACTAAATGTACACTTTATCCACTTTAGTAACTGTTCCACACAAAGAACTAATAACATCCTTCATTTGTTTGAACAAAAGGAGTATAGAGTATGGATCTGTATWTCCTGAACTGGAACCTTGCCAATCCCACAGTGGTGATTTTGGTCCTGAAATGCTTCTCTATGCCTTTATTCTGCTAAATGTGTGTAGTACTCACAATAAACAAATTAGGCAAAGCACCATATAGCAGCACTTCCCATTTTTAATTTTTTTTTTTTGTTACGTGCAATTTTTCAGAGTTTAGCTGTTTGAATAAACCCATTCTAGTTACCTTCATTTTCTATGTAGATTAATCCTCTGTGTTTCTGGTGGAAGAGACAGGGAAGTCAGTKTACTGTAAGCTTCATGAGAAGTGCTTTGTCATATGTTTGCCTGAAATAAAAAAATGTCAGAAAGGGAGCTTGTGTCAATCTTCTGAAAAGTTATTCAAAGTTTGACAAAGCACTAAAACTTCAGATCAGTGTTTGTGAGAGAGCTGGGTTAAGGTATTATCTTGTGCACTCTCAGAGATAGTAACAGATAATAACTCCTCTCTCAGTTCAGKTATGCCTTTAGTGCCTATCCATATGATAGATGCTTTAGACCAAATTAATTTGATTTTTTTGAAACTGTTCAACTGTTAACTTAAAACACGGCTTTCTTCATTCATGCACGGATTTAGATATCTAGATTTTCGACCATCCAACTGCTGCCTGTGTTTTCAAGGAAATTAAATGCACTCTTCACCAAAGGCAGCTCTAAGGTAAATATTTAAGCCCATCATTATGCTGTTATTTAGAACAAGGATTAAATCCTATCAGAAGTAAAACTTCCAGACAACTGAGTGAATTAAAATACAGCCAGTAAGCTTCTGAAATTACAGGATATCAAGCTCCTGTTCATCCCTTCCTGACTGTCATTTCTTAGGAAAAGCTGTACTGAGAGATATTTGTGCAGTCTGCATGAGACCATGAAATCAAAGCTTAGTGCCTCGTACATTAGGTGTGATGCTTTCAGATAAATGTATTCCTTCCACTGAAGCACATCTCCCAAGCTCCTTCAACCATGGAGTAGCTTCCAGATGGAGTGTTGGTTTCCAAGATAATGTAATAACTTTTCTAGTTAATAATAAAGTAAAGCATAGATGAGAGCTCATTTTTTYCCAAGCCTACTATATATGATTCATTGCTCTTTTGCAAGTGAAGCTATCATTTTTATGACCCAAAACCAACAGTGATATTTCATAAATGTGTGAAGCTTGTGACACTGACAATCTTTACTTTTTCTGTCCTTGAATACTGTTATTTTTCCTGCATTTGTGTAACAGCTATTTTAATTTTTAAATAACGTGAGTAAAACTGGTATTATAAAAATAAGTACTTGTTTACTTTTACAGTCTATGTTTACTTTATTTTGATACATTTCTTCTTGAGAAGTCAAATAAAAATTAGAGAAATTTCTATGAAAAGATCATAATACACCCATTTTCTAGTAAAATTGGCAAAAAGAGATTTCTTCCTGCCTGGATTTTCTTATCTTTTTAAAGTGTCATTATAAAACTAAGTAAATTTAAATAATAAGGGAAAAAAATTTTCTTTCTGCAATAGCTTGTATGAATTTATTCTATCACACATTTTGAAGTTAATATTCCTGGTCTTACTTTCTGTCATAATTTTTCTCTCTGTTGCTATATTAAAGGAATAAAAATTTAAACTAAATACACACAAATATGCAGACTTCCAAAGTAGGACTTTATTTTTAATCTAAATCTGAATTATAACACTTGCAATCCTGAAGTTTGTACCTAGCACAGGTGGTACATTTCGCAGTACCTGAAAACTTATTTTCTTCACTGACTACAGTTTTACCTATGCAAATATTCAGGCCTGACTCTGTTTTCAACATCAGCTCAACTCCTATGTTATGTTTTTCTACAGTAAAGATCAAGAGCTAAGGATATCTCTGTTATGTCCCCAGAAGTTTTGAGCAGTCATTCTCAAAATACAACGGATAACATTGATTCCTCAAAAAATAAATTAATTTGATTTTTGGGGTTTTTTTGTTTGGTTGGTTTTGTTTGGTTTTGTTTTTGTTTTTGGGGTTTTTTTGTTTGGTTTCAGATACTGAGGGGAAAAATTTTTTGGATGACCTCAGAGCTACAGGTGTGATATACAATGCCTATTTTCTCTCTGAATTAGATTCTTTCTTTTAATTGATAKACACATCATTTAAGTTTACCATTCAACATTTAGGAATGTTGAGTTTTTTTTCTGGTTTTCCTTTCACTGCTTGAGAACAGGGTTTTCCTGAAAATTATTGCATCAGCTACTATATTTTTAGACTTAATTACAAATTTYAACACAGAGACTGATTTTAAACTTAATAGAAACTTTGAAAATATATTAAAACAATGAAAATTCAGGTTGGTTGTCAGTTACACGTTTAAAATTAGCAATGTAGGTACGTAGTTTAAATGACATGTTGGCTTAAGAGAGGCAATGCCATGTATCTTGCAACTGTTATAGCTAATCTACTTTCAGATGCATGGAACAGTCTTTACTTGAATGTATTCACCTCAAAAGGCTGAGGAAATAGGTGAGAAGATGGTACTGTGCATATAGTCTTTAAAGTTACAAAATATCCAGAAATATCTAGTGGTTTTCAAGGYAAGGGAATGCAAATTTTTGTTTATAAAGCTCTAATCATTTCCTAAATAAAGTCAATGCACCCTTGAATTGCTTTGATAAACTAAAAATGAGACCTCTCRACACAGGTATGAATTGGGACTAAATGATTATTTTGTGGTGGGTCATTACRTTGTGTAGGGTTCATGTGAACCAATATCTRCAGGCAAGACAAATCATCTCACCTGTGGCCTGAACCAGTGACTTCCAAGCTCCATCATTGATCCAGCATTCCAATTAGCTCTCTAGGTGAGATAATCCTTTAATTCCAATTAGCTCTCAAGGTGGACAATCCTTCAACATCAGGACAAGCTTGGACTGTCTCAGCTTGATGCCCGTTTTCATCACTGTCAGCGGCTGCAGCCAAGCTCCTGTTCCTGCAGCAAACAGCTCCAGAAGCTATTAGTGTTTTTACAGATCTCAACAGACAGCATTGCTGCACTTTTGCAAACAACTGTTACATGTGATTAGTGTCAAACCAACCTGCCAAACCAAAATATTCTGAAAGGAAGATTTAAGACATGAGAATAATAGTGCCACGGCAAAATACTTGTAGACGTCTAAAGGGAATGCTGACTTTTACAAAATAACATTTTGGGTTTTATCTTGCTATAAAGTGGAAGTGGGTTTGGAAGGAGAAATTTTAAATGCCACACATAGCTATTCAATATGTCTGAACAAAGAGCTAAACGTAAGGAGACCTATAAAATCAAAGAATGATAGCAAACTAAATGCTGTTATGCTCACTTTTCTACACGGATTCACATTTACCTTAAAAGATATTATGAAGGAAAATAAACCTCAGTGTACATAATTTGAGAACATTATGTTATAATCTTGATGTTTGCTACATCTTTTTTGAATGCATCACATGGCTTAAAGTTAATATATTGAAAAAAACCCTTTTTCATGCTGTTCAAAATACTACCATATACAGCAGAAGCCCTAAAAAGCTGATGTGAAGGAAAATTCCCTAATGTGTTCGCTACTTTAGGTTTAATATTAACATATTACAAAGTGGAAAGAAGGCACCTGCAGGCRTTTTATTTTGAGGGCATCATTTAAGTTTGCATTCAAAAGCTGTGSTTTAAGTCTGAACTTTCACCCTTAAAGTGATTTTTGAATTTTGTATAAACTACCAGGGCAATAGGCTTGAATCTTTAGTATTACAGCTCCAGAACTTGGGGCTAAATTAGAACCATAATTAGGCTGCCTTAGGCAAAGGAGAAATWGAAAGTCATAGCAAACCTCATCAAAGAACAGGTTTGCACTCTGCCACAGTTGTTCTGAACTGCTGTTTTACTCTCATCCTCACCTCTTTTCTTCCCCCTGGAAGAATTCCTCTTTCGTTGCCTCATACAGGAATGAGGACTGGCATGTCATCTTCCATCATGATGCTGGCTCTGTCCTYTTGCCATCCACTTAAGGAAAGAGGTGAAATAAGCCCATGTGCTGCTTTTCTTTCTCCATGCAGTCTAAACCAGCCTGAGCCTACAAATACCATGATCTTGGACTGTTTGAGGAGTGCTATTACTGAGCTCAGTGACTGGTTAATGCTTGTCTTCAGTATTTTTGGTCTCTGCCTGATTATATGAGTGCCTATATCATACTATCAGTTAGGATATTTTTCCTTAAGCATTAAATGTTTTTTAGCTAAATGTTGCTTCCCTCCTCAACGGCATAATATCATTTTCATTTACTATGATATCAACTTTCTAGTTGTCCTAAGGTATTGCATTTAAGAAAAATAAACATTGCAGTTATTAAACTAATGGGTTTACATCAYAATAATTCAGAAATAAAGAACTGAATTCAACTAAGAGARCGGCTGTGCTGCAAGGGAGGAACARTCTGTAGCAAGACATCAAATTGGTTTCAGGAAAACAGCTGAAGAGCCCATGCCAAAGAATGTTGCTGCTGCATTGTGTTTGCATTTCTGTGATGGGATTTACATAACTCAACATGACATTATATTGGCTAAGACACAAATCTAGTCTTTAATCCAACAAGAYGCACAGAGCTTGCTGTGYTGTGTCACCACGATCCCCTCTGCCAGGCTTCTGTCTTGCCCAGCCAAACACAATCTTTATGCATATTTATCCATTTAATACCTGCTGCATGTTACCCACTGCTTGTGTGCCCACTAAGTTACAGWATTCACATATAAAGTGTTCTCTTTGCAAACTGGTTATTTGCCAGTGATACAGAAGTGCCCAAAGGGCAATTGAAATGTTGTTTACACAGTGAATGAAAATACGTCTTTCCTCTATTGGATCATAACTGCCCCTCTAATCTTTCTGCTTTCTCTCATTCCACTCCTATTTACTGGCCCTTAATGAGTTTCTAGCATGGACACAGAATTGCAATCTGTCCATTCAGRTACCTCCAAAGAGCTTCTTTTGCAAACCTCTAATCAAGAATGTAATTGCAAGTCTGCACTGTAGACAGGATGGCAGTTCTGGGGGATGTGGAATAATTCTGAGAGAACACACTAACTTGATACTCATTTAAACTGCTCAAGGTTTGCCTAAATCTTCACTCAACTTTTGTTGCAGTAATTTCTTGGTTCTTTGCAAGGAATCGAAGCTTCATTCTCCCTGAAGAAAAGTAGATGCAGGAATGAGTTTMGGAGTGCTATGAATAGCAATATCAATAATACCATCACACTGGCAGTGTCAGCTTACAACTAGCATAAGAGCAAAATACATTTCTAGCAGTTAATGTTTAATCCTAAACCTGTGTTTACATTCCAGTTTTGCCTTTTATAGACACAATTATCCTATAAAATGACAACATTTTAGAGACATTTCTTAGGACTCTGCATACCTGAAATATTTCTCAACTCTCTGTAAAGACAACAAGCAACATTGACTTATACTGTTTAAAGGCAGTTAATTCTCAGTTCTCCCATTAATTAAAAAAAATTTATCCTCAATTTAKTCTATCATTTCTCATCGCTAATCTCCATAGTCATGCTTTTGCGAATTTTCTTAGGGTTTTTTGTTCTTTATAAGACTATTCTTTATATTATAAAAAATGAGCTCCCTTCCATGCTGTCCCTTTACTCATAAATTCAAATGTGTTTGCTATTTTCGGTCCCACTGAATTACCTGATCTTCCTCTTCAGTTCATCAAATTCTATKATGCCTATAGAGAACATCTTAAATCTGTTTCCCATTTGCAGTTCACAAAGATTCTGAGATAGTTCCTTTGTTTTTCTTTCCYTAGAAACCCATCTTCARTTTCTCAGGGCAAATCTCACAGTCMGAAAATCCTTTCCCGCTTCAGACATTTACACCTCTTTCTTCAAAGTGGGGGCTCTTTCAGCTGCTATCTGCAATTCCCAGAGCTTAACTATTGAAAACTGCAGACAATAACAGTGCTTGGGATGTAATCCACTTACTTGCCTGAAGAATTCTCTCAAGAGAGTCTCAGTTGSCAATGCCATTTTGGCATCTAGATCRGAGTGATCTAGCAATCCTAGGTTARAGTGGAAAATACAAAACTGCAAAAAAAGAAATTCAAAAAATCATGACTCTAATCCATTYTTACAACTAGCTCACTTTCATTTTCCAACTTTTCTGCAGAGTTCCCAGCTTAGTCTATTTTGAGGCAACAGCTGGCTGTTGACTAGGCATAATTGGATTCAGGCAAAAATAAGCTGCAGGAAATGCATCATTTTCCTGTGCACTTATGGGTTCAGTTCCACTTGGTTGTGAAAATCCCTTAAAAGCTTCCCTCTGCTATCAGAAAAAGGCTGAGGTCAGCTGGAGCACTCCAGTGAACACTGCTTGGATTTAAATTGCTTTGGTTAACAGGTTCATTCTCAGTAAAGATTTGTCAGTTAAGGRTTCTCTTTCCCATATGCTCTGGCAGACTTCAAATCTGTTGAGCATGGTTCAGATTTCCATCCTCTCACACTTTTCTCTTAATTGGAACCCTTCTGACTGTTGCCTTTGAAAATATTTTTTTCTAGGGAAATAAAAATAGAAACATATATTATTAGATTTTATTTCTGTACTCAAATGCTTGTTGGAAAAGGCAAATTTAAATAATAGGGTAGTTGAAAATGTAGGAACATCCAAGAATCTTCATGAAGCAAAAATTCAACACACAGATTGAAACGACAGGAAAATAGGATTATTTTTCTCCAAACTGCATGAAATACACTATAAAGCTACAGTAAAGAAAATATAAAAAAGACTAAACTCATAAGCTGTTACTAACATCTGTGTGGTGACACAGTGTTGCAGTAACTATACCTTTACAGTAGTTTAGTACATCTTCACTCTCAACCACCATCTGYTCCAATCTGTAAAACTGCGTTTGTAGCATGGGAGACAAGGGTGGTTTTTAAAGTCAGAAAATTTATCTGTATATAYGAGTTGTGATAATAAAAAAAATGCTTATTTAAAGTATTATTTTATAAGGAAAATAATCCTATTAGCTGAAAAGAGTCTAAAATTAGTTTTGATTGTTACAGTACTTCCTGATTCAGGAGTTTCTCAGCAATAAGCTGATGACAACTCACAGCCACTTCCATAACATTCACAAATGCAAATATGTTTGTTTCAGCAGATCCAGTTTCCAAATGCATTGCAAGAAATTTCATTCTTTGACAAACCCATAGCCAGAGACTCTTTTAAAACACAGCTTTCAAAAATCTAAGTTTATTCTGGTACCAGTTCTAGTTACCTCTACTTGTCTATGGGCTTCCCATGAAATTACTGATGAAAACAAACAAAACATAAGAATACAAGAAGGAAATTTATCTGTCAGCAGAACATTTCTTTCTCTTTGTTGCCTGTGATTATTACATTGGTCATGTCACACCCAAAAGTCAAGTTTTTTTATAGTTTTAGATTCATCATAAAGAACTATTYAATTAGTGGGAAAATCTATGATAATATAGAGATTTTGCCAGGGTTTAACATTTCCTTCTATTTCAGTAGACCCATGTGTGCTATATCATAAGTGCTGCTTTTATGGGTAGGCTTGGAAAAAAATTAGGTTTATACACTTGTGCACTAAAAAGATAAGGAAGCCAAGGGGAACTATTAACATTTGGAATTTAAGAGAAATTAGAATTGTCATATGGAATGTTCCTTTAAAAATGATCTCTCTGGTCAATGGAAACTTTTTTATGTCTGAGTAAACAGTATTTCAGCCTTTGGACTTGCTAGAGTACTGCCAGGAGAAAAAAAAGTCAAATGTTCAGCAAGAAAAGCTTCCCACTGCAACATCAGCATGGGAAGGGAGCGTTTAGGAGTCAGTATCTGCCACTACTCACCCYGAACAATACTACCTGGGATTTAACTTGAATTCCTCACACCTAAGTAATATCTTGGCCACATTGTGTTCAAAGCAATTGAACCTAGCACAACTGACTTAAACTCTGAGGTGCTGCTCATCACTTCAAAGCAACATTCCCTGCACTATCAACAGTTACAGCAGCTTCCATGACTTATTTTTTTGTGCCTGCCACATGACCCTTACCCTTTATAAAACAGAGAACAACCTGTGTAAGTGTGACTCTGTCCTGGACATTACCTTGTACTACGTAGTTAATTATAGGAAAAGATTTGCTTTTCAAGTAAGTACTAAATGGAATATACAAATCAAAATATGTATATACATGTATATATATGCACACATGTACATTTACCCACAAATGTATATGCATATATTTATGAACATTGATAAAAATGTTTGCAGGACTTGTTTGAATTGACGTTATTAGAGACTGGCAAAGAACTTGATATTACTATGAGTGCCTTTAACCAGAAAATATCCAGTAATAACTGCAAGAAATCTAGATGCTTTGAGTCTTTTCATCAGYGAGATCCAATACTGAGATAACTTTTCTGTGGTTAATAGTCACAACAAACCAAACGTGTGAGCAGCTGGTGGAGAWAATAGCTTATTGATGTTATACTGGGAAAGAACATGAGTCTTGCAATCTGTGCAGCAACCAAATACAATAAGAACTGTAGATTTGATTTTGGATGAAATACTCATTTAAAATGTTTACAATTGTATTACAGTCTTTATTCAATATTTCTTTTATTGCTCTAACTTTGTAGAAACAACTCTTGAACAGTGGGTAAGCTTCCAAAGTAAAATAAATGATAGAGTAAGAGAAAAAAATTTAAAAGCGTAATAGATGGAAGAACAGGTGCATCAGAGAGTTCTCTATTTTGGACAGATTTTAAAACRGATATTTGGATGTGACTGGGTTATAAATTCTGTAATGCAGAGGTAATGCAAGGAAACAGACGTGAAGCAAATTGTTCTAGATTTGATAAGTATTATCATTCTGAATTGAAATAACTCATATTATTTGGATGGGAGAATGGACATGCCTGAAAATAAATATAGCAAAAATACCCCCAYTTACTATTTTTACTCCTGTTTCTGYRCTTAGTTTTGTTAATATTATCAGTTTTATTACCTTGTGTTATGAACAACTATACTCACAAATACACTTCTACTACAAAAAGGCCTCCTTGGATATAAATCAAAATACCTGACTGAAAAATATGCCATCTCATTTATCCCAGACAAAATCTRAACCCTGGCAACAGCTTGATAATTGATACAAAGTTGTTGCGAATCGCTAACACTTGAAATCAATTTAGAGCCCTCCAGTCCTTATGTTCTGCAACACCCCTATTTCTCCTTTACGTCTYCAAAACCCCTTAAAACATCCATCTAATCCTAGTGCCCAATTTGTGCTTCCCAGCAGATTAACTGTCCTAGCAGGGTAACCCAGGAGACTCACAGCAGTGCAGGAGTGGCCATCACAAAGTCAGGATTGTCAGCTCAGAGGGGCAGGGAGCTCCGAGTCAGAGGTGCAGATGCAGTAGAGTAATTCTCAGAGAGAATGAGAAATCTTCATCTACGTACCTCAAGGCATGTCTGGAGTTTTATCTTTGCAAGAGAGTTTTGTAATGCCTAGATACTAGGCCTACTGTGACAGTAGCTGGAAACTACCACAGCATTCCCTATCTATTTCTCAGTTTGCAAACATAAAACAGGTATGGGATTCCATTCCTCTGGACTGGCTGTGGTCCCTTAGATCACTACAAGTCCAGTGCCCCAGTCAGTTTCTCCCTTTGCAAACACTTTGTGGCAGGCAAAAGAGGCAATATTTTTAATTGGCTAAATCCCATGAAGGGACTGAAATTTCTAAGCCTGATTATCTTACTAAGAGTAGATGATACTAGGAAAGTTACAGGAACTACTTAGCATCTTGAAGTATCTCTAAAAATTATCAYGCCTGAAACAATATGCTCAAAGTAGGAAGGGATGCTGGAAGATTTTACTTGCAAGAACTGCTATTAGTATCCCCTCAAACATATTTTCTTCAGCTCAAACCCCCATGGTATTTCAGTGTGCATGGCACTAATGCTTGTGCCTTCCTCACTCACATCCTTCATCTCACTAATTTAATGTGTTTTGATCACCCACCAGTGCTACTACTTCTCTCTGAACTGCCTGCTTAAATTCTTGTCAATATTGTGGAAAAAGATTGTCCTGCATCTACAGGTTGTGGGTGTTTACTCATAAAACAGACCTTTCATTATTTTCTTGATATTTCAAGTCAAATTATTTTGAAGGCTTTATGCAGTCTTAAATGGTTAGATCTCCAAGGTCACAGTTACAACGTTTAAATGCCATATATTAATTAGCACGGTGTTTTCCTTGCTATGTGTTACATATGAGTCTAATTAGAGACCTGTGTAATGTCTGCTGGGATATCCTTGYAGCAAGTGACACATTTACTAAGTAGAATAGTGGAGGAGATATACTTGACTCATTCTTAAAGCAAGAGAAATATTCCTAATAATGTGAGATTTTTAGAGTAAAGACTAGCTAGGGACTTGAGGATTTGGCCTGAAATAAATAGAACAACAATCAAAGATAACAAATATTTTTTTTCCCCTTCCACTGGTGAGAACCAGGTCTGGCTGCAAATACACAATTTTAAACTGAACACCTATCCAAGAACTATACCACACACACTTTATTTAACTGCACATAAATATATGCTGTACCATAGGCTTTTTTGGAATATGYTTTATTTATATTTCCATTCATTTTATTAATGATTAACATGGCTCTACATGCTGTGACCTTTCAGCTGATTTTAAATTTTCCTCATGTTTTATCACAAAGTCTTAATTTTTTGGAAGACAATTTTTTTTGCCATTTTAAAAGCATGGCATTTTTAGTGATGTACTAAGAATGCAAGGTCAACACTTAAGAACTAATGCCTGATAAAAGTGTAAGTCAAATATTTCTTARCTGGTTTAAGCATTAGGAAAGGATGAAGTAAAAGTTCTTTGAATAAATAGTGGCTTGAACTCATTTTCTAGGTTATAGAGATTGTGAMAGAGCCCCACTGTATTCTCAGTGTTACATTTTACAAAGAAAAAAAGAAGATAGTATATCCACAATTAACAGACTACAAAATTTAGTTACCCTTAATACAAAATTTTTGATTTAAAAAAGTTACTAATTTGATATACTTTTACAGTATGAATATGAATAATTAAATTTAAAAGTTTTTTCTTGTAAAATAATGTATTCTTATAAGTCATTGAAGCAAATGCAATACATTTTAAACAATGTATGTATTTATTTGTACCCGATCTTTAGGTTTGTATGTTTTGTAAGACTTAGTAGACATTACCACTTTGAATTCCTAGATTAGAAATCCTGAGAAAAAGTTCCCAGAGAAAAAGATAAAAACTTGCAATTTACCTATTTTACTGAATTAAACTGTGTCCACCAACACTCCTAGCCAACTGGAATGTAAGAGCTTTTCCAGGATTCTAATGGTCCTTGGCAATTTGCAGTATCCCAATGAATTCACAGACATGATGTTTTAGCCAAAATGTTCCAGACACACTTAACAGTCAGTTTGGATGCAGCCACSCCTCTTTGATGGCTGTGAGACTTCCTRTAACTCCCATGWGWGACTGTCATGTCGAGTGGCCTCTGCTGCCCTAGAATCCTTCACRTGTCWAATTTACCAGTAAAAACATACCAGTACATTATGCTAAAGAAAAAGGGAATGCTACCAATTGAAAAYTTTGATTTGAAATATTATTAATTTCATTGGTAAAGCAAAATGGGAGATGTTTAACATTTACATTTWAGATTTTTACTTTCTATTTTGTTACAATATACTTCTGCCCTGTGATCACTACTCTAGTGAATTTTAATTAGAGCTTGATGGATTTCTACTTACAAATACAGTTGGATGACTTTGATCCAACTTTCTGAGAGCACATTTTGGATTTTAATATTTGCTTAAATCATGTAGACAAACAAATTCCAGCCAGTGAGTTCCTGATGAATTGTTCTCTTTCCTATTCACCCTCTATTACTGCTGTCTGTGCTATGAGATTGGATATCTAAATTAAAATATTTTAAAAGCAGAGCAAGAAGCAGAATTATTATTTTAAGAGAAAGATTAAAAAATAATTAACATAAATCACTCACATAAAAATACTACTTTCCCAATATAAAAATGATTATTGGTAATTGCCTCATGTATTTCACAGAAATATTTGCACAAAAGCATCTGAAATATTATCATATGCATTTTACAATAATACCAGTCACTTGAGCAACTATTGTAAATGTTTGCCTGCTCTTGTGGAATTTGAATATTGGGTTTATATGATTCTGTAAGTATTTCTTAAATGTTTAGAATGTTGAAAATTCATTCTTTACCTTTAGAAATAGTGCAAAAAAATACCTTGGTATCTAAAACTGTTATATCTGTGTGATTTGTTCTTTTATTTGCTATGTGATGGCTTCTGTTTGGTTTTGTTTTCTTTCAGAAATTATTCCTGTCCTAGATTCATAAGAAATATACAGAATGGACTAATTTGTCCACAAAGTACTGTAGCCTCTCTGTAATTTAAAATCATCATCTTTTTCCTTACACTTAATGAACTTGCTAAACAGTGTCAGTCCAAACAGAATTAGACTCCTAAATTCATTGTTCATGATTCAGTGCAAGAGAGTAAGAACTGCAGGTGCCCTAATTTTAGGTACCTTSATAGTCAATTGTCTTACTCTTGTGTCTTTTAGTTCCTCTATGCCAAGGAAAACTCAAGATAACTRGAACACAGAAATTTAAGAAAGGGGTAATTAGCATAAAATTTAGAAGCATTTCTATAAAGAACACGTTAAAAGTGAAGTTTTTAAGGATCACATTACTTTTTCTGACAAGCTTCTAAAACCATCAGAAGCAGACCTCTGCTCCAGAAAAATCAGAACATTAAAAGTCCTTTAATTTCTGAATTCCTGTCTGAAAAAGCACTTTTTAAACTTTGATTGCCATGGCAACTCCTATTAGATACTTTATTATCTAAGTTACAGCCAGGGAACAGATTATCCTATTTTGTATAATCATGTCTTGGGTAAGTAAGGTTGAATAATCAATGCAGTGCAATTTTTAATGATTTCAATTAAAAGCTTTCATGGCATATTTTTTTCTGAAAACTATAAATGGACTTTTCAGTAATATTAAGGGCAACAAAAAGCCACCACTTTATTTTTCTAGTATTATAAAACTAATGATTTTGTAATAGTTCTAAATGAGTGGAATAAACCCCAAAATATAATAACCTTTCCCCTTTGACAAGATACTGTRACTATTGCCAAAGAACATTGCATTCACAATTTTCACTAAACAGAAGTCAGAAAATACAGAAAATAAACTACTAAAAAGAATCATGTTTATTCAGATGTAATTTACAATTGCGTAAGTGATTTCTATAAGGATGGAAAATCCTTCTAAATGTCATTCATATTATCTGCCCAGGCTATGTAGGGAATTGCAAGAAAATAGTGAGGGACCATGTAATGAAAGGTGATTTTAAAATAGTTTGCCTATAATAAATCTCTAGGTCCTCTCCAACCCAGTGTAACTCTACTTGCGTGGTTTTTCCAAGTATTTATAGWGAAATTTACTATTTTCTTGTACCTATAGTAAAATAGGAGAGGAAAAGTGCATACGGATATAATTGGTAGAAAGAGCAAGAAGCAGCAGTAAAGTACGTAACCTGTATTTGATGAAGCATAGCGACCAAGACCAGCAAGATTAATTTCTCCAGGAACAAATAARCCTGAACTGCTCCAAATCACAATTTGTTAGTCTAGGGAATATGAAGTGTCCCACTTTTAGCAGGTACCAGTGATAAGCCTAAACATTCMGAGCAAAATGAATTTATATGTTCTACTGCAAGCAGCTTGGGAGGAAAAGACAGAGTGCCAACACTCCATAGGCATTTGAGAGATCAATTTCTTTCCCTTTAAAAAGACAGATACACACTGTACAACAGCCAGAAGTCAGGAAGTGCTGTGCAAAGGCACCTCCATTCTTCTCCACTATTCATTTTAAAACATTTCTTTCAATTAAGGCACTTCATAACAATGTCTAAAGTGTGAACATCTGATCTGATTGCATCATACCACCTACAAACTTTGCTGTAATTACAGCTRGAGATTATAGATTATTTTCCTCTGAAGCAGGAAACTGTAATCACCTCAGGTGCCCTATATTGGACCATATATGGTCCCTACAGTCCCAATGCAATGCTTTTGGTAAACTAGCTTATGATCAAACCAATGGCTTTAAAACCAARGTTCCCAGAAAAGTGGAATAAATACTTCCAGAGAAAAGTTAAAATGGAGAGTACTGAGTTGGCTCTGGAGCCAAGTGTGTAGTGGAAGGTAGCAACAGACATTTTACTAACTGAGCAGCCATGTGAATTTAAAACCACAAAATTTAACCTAGAGTAACAATTTTTTTAGCTGACAGATAATTTTATTTGTCTTTCTCCATTAATTTTATTTTTGCTTTTTTTTTCCCCCAGAGCTTTCCTGATAAATGTA
Organism: Alauda arvensis; assembly: GCA_902810485.1. Taxonomy (NCBI): domain Eukaryota; kingdom Metazoa; phylum Chordata; class Aves; order Passeriformes; family Alaudidae; genus Alauda; species Alauda arvensis. Next base: position 98,389 of record CADDXX010000748.1, on the reverse strand, counting down.
GATGGTTTCAATTATGACCAGTTATCTTGATTTAAAATTAYTTAAAACCAGATCTGGATCTTGCAACATGGAATTTATCATCCTCTTAGATCACTTTGTTATAACCATTTGTACAAAAGAATGTTTGAAAATAAGTCCCTCAAAATCATCTGATTCACACATCTAAAAGGAGAAAAAAACCCAGGGTTTTTCTCAGTGTTTAATAAATCTGAATCATTAATACGTTTTGTTTGAGTTCTCTTGGAAAAGTAAATCATAACATGCTTTAAATCAAGTGATGTGGATCCAGTTATAGGGAAGTATCTTGTAGACAATAGGATTGCAATACTGCAAGAATTTCATTTGACTGTAATCTTACATTTATTTAAAAAAAATATTATAGGAAAAATGATTCTTGACATGAGGTAATTCATTACCATTTTGGATATTTAAATAAATTAATTAAAATAGAGATTATTGCATTAAAAACTTCCCAGAGCTTACTTGAACACAACGTTGTGGTAGCTTTTCATGTTACGGTATTATGAACTTACTTTTTAATAATGGAGTGAGGAAAAGCTTCCAGARACACAGATGCGTCTGAGCAGAAATATATATTGGGGCTGATGGAAGTCAGAATCTCAGGAAAGGTTTTGTGGTCCAAAGTATCCCYAAATCAGAGCTTGGCATCCAAAAATCTTGATACTGAAACAGAAAGTACAACCAAGTGCAAATATATGAATCATCATAACTTGTTCATCAGTTTCTTCGAGTAATTTTAGTTACAGATTACAGAAGTATTTCTAATGCAATACCAAAAAGAAAACATACCAAAATATTCAAACATAAATCCTACAAGGTATGTTTATGTCCTGAAATATTTTTTAAATTACTCTGTGGCATAAGGACTTCTCTCTCTCTTTTTTTTTTCCTTTTTTAATTAATTTTATATGATGAGTATATGATGAGTATACAAGCAAACACCTGAAATTAAGAACAAATTATTTGTGAGAAACAGCAAGATAAAAAATGTGATAGCTCTCAGCGATAAAAGCTTGGAGTCAGAATATTTTTCAGTTGTTAAAAAGAACATAAAGACAGTCTTTTCGTTATCCTTTTCTGTGCAAATATTAATCAATTAAAACTCTGATTGTATACTAGCAGTACTCATTGGTTTAARAGAATAAGATGCTGCCCTCCAAGGCATTCACTAATGGTGTTATTCTTGATGCATTTCTCTTTCCTTGGGATATTCTGAGGATATGGAGTACTGTGAGGCTTGATTTATGCCTGACATGAAGCTAAAGYCTAGAATACCTCTCCAGTAGACAAAAAAGATATTTTACTTACTCCATTAGCCTGCACAAAGGAAAGCTGAAGAGAGAAATTTATATTAGTCATTGGGGCTCAGAGATCCTAATTAGATTTAGTATTGAGATTCAATGAAGGGAAAAACCCATCAGTGTAGTGAAATTGTTTATTGTTCTTGTTTTTCTTCTAATAATACGATGCCAGATGGAAACCTCTGTCTATATTAGCCACCTAACTTTAATTGTATACATTGCTTCKTTTAACTGATAGACTCATTTGCAGAAGATACACTATTCCCTCCCCCAAATATTTAACAGCTTCTTCTTAACTTGGAAATTCTAAAACATTAAAAAGTCTCTTTGAAGCTCTTTTTTCTTAGTCATACTGCCACATTAGAGCAAACATCTCCTCTCCCTAAACACCTCAGATGCTTTACATTAATTAGCCCTTGAAAGCATAATTTACAATGAAAGATATTCTATTAATGTGTTGGAACAGAGGATGCCATGGACAATCTTAGGGTGCTCCATGACTCCATGAGTTAAAAAAGGCAATGAAAAAACTGAGAAGTCAACTAAAGAAAAAAAATTACCTTTTTCTTATATTTTTTACGTATCCAATCTACATTTCCTAAATAAAATGTTGGCCTTTCAGGGACAGATATAGCCTGACACTTTTTTTGTTGTTATTTTCAGGGAAAGAGCAGTAGCCTCCTCCCTTCACAGGCTTTCAGATTTCATGGTATACAGCAAGCCCTCATAGTACAGACAGACAGACTTCTGCCTTATCTTCATCTATGTTCTTTATATAAAATATAGAATATAAAACATTGATGCATCATGTTGTGATATACCTGTAAGCATCCATCCAARTACAAAATTTATATTTTGGATTTTATGAGAAACTTAGCTGAAAGGAATAGCCATGAGGTAATATTTGTTAWCACATTGTCATAAATTGTAAATAAGCAAGAAAACTTATTTTTAACGGGCTTGTGATTATAAATTCACTTGCCATAACAGAACTACATTTTAGGTAGAGAGCTGAGATTATTCACTGCAACTTTTATTTTTTTTCATGATAAAAACAGAAGATCAAAAAAAATTTGAATTAAAAAAACTTGTATAGTTGATAGAGTGAAAATACCTAATAGAACATTCTCTTTTGTCAGAAATATGACTTATACATACACAAAAGTTAATCATGCAGGTGTATTATTAACCATTTAAAGTTGTATATGCTTCTCATCTAATATAATTCTGTCTGGTGAGCACTGTGTTCTGRTGATTACAGTACCTAACTGATGGTTGGCATATGTAACATTGCTAAAAGTCAAAACTTTTAGAGTAATTTCAGATATATTGGATGAAGGCAAAATTTAACACTGTGCTTTAAAATTCATTAAATATGCATTATTATTTTCATTAAAACCATTCAATTTGGGCAATACACTAATGGAAAGTGTATAATATTTGGCAGAAGGTAAAGTACTAGATGTTCATAGAGACTTCTATATTTGAAAAGAAATTATGTGGCAGTCTGGGGACACAAGAAAGACAAAGATAGTTTTGGACACATACATTTTTCTGCTCATAAAAAGATGGACTTACAGAAATGCTGAAGTTAACCTAACTGGCTTCAAAGGCTCTGGTGATTTCCATGGATCTTGTCAAAAAACAGGCCAAACACAGACTGAAAAAGCAGCAGAGGGGCAAGGATCAGGCAGTCAGGCAGCTCTGTATCTCATGCCTTTCAGAGCCAACCAYTCCTGTGAATGACAGAAGAGCACTTCAGTATTTACCCTGAGATTTCTATCTTTAATGATAGATCTAACTTTTACTATTAAATGTTTCTGAACCAAATTTATGTGGCCCTCAATGACCTTTACTATGAAAGGTGATAGCGTGTCTCAGTTTCAAAGTCTTGTTGAAGATGTCAATCTACAGATAGATGCTCCCAACAATGCTTTAAATCTCACCTGTGGAAGACTCCAGAGCAATTAGAGGACTCCTGGGCACAGACACAACACCAATAATGCCATCCTGAATTGGTTCTTGCAGTCATGAAAATGGTCACCTTTTTTTTCCTCCATTTTAAAACCTGAACAATAAGTGGAATAGCACTATATTTTTTCTAAATATCCAGAGGGATACTCAAAACTGRAGTCCAGTTGTTACTGTTCAGAAGAAAAGGATGATACATTCAAAGCAAAAGAGCACCATTGTCCCTTCTTTCCTAATTTTTTTTTTTCAGGCCAAAAGCTCTCTTTCTAGCAAATAAGCATCACATGGCTTTTCAAGAAGAACCTGTCTCAGACACAGCAAAAGAATAGCTAAATTTTGTGCATGAAGTAAGGCATTTAGAACACTGCTCTTGAAATGGAGATTGGAACAGACTCTTTTCAAAAAGCAAAAGGGTGCAGCAGATTGACTCAAAGGTCCTCTACTCTTACAACTATTAGTATTTATTACTTTAATATTCAGATATGCAGCACTGTTAAGATTGAAATTTGTGGTTAATCTTATATTAAAGAGATAATAGAAGCTCTAAGCTAATATCAGTCACTTGGTCTCATTAAGCACTGCATCATTGGAAATCTTAGAAGGCAATGCTACAAAGGAGGGAAAACACATAGCAGATATTGTTAATGCTGTTTTGAACACAGTATTTTAAATAAAAAATCAAAGAAACTTCGACATGCATATCAGTATTTTAAATAAAAATCAAAGAAACTTCGACATGCATATCAAATTACTTGTCCCGTAAATGAATGACTAGAAATATAAAATGCAGAGAAATTTGTTATCCAATAAGAACAAAACTACCTTTTGTGACATAATTCATTTTCTTACAGTTAAAAAGCTGTAAAGGTGGAGTGACTTAAATGAACACTTTCTCAAAGGTTAAATAAATTGTAATGCCATAGAACTACTGGTTTTTAGAACATTTAAAGGTCAGTTCCATGGGGTATTTTATTCATTAGCTTTGAGTTTATTATGTTGTTTACAAAAATTGCATTTCCCTCAGCTGAGAAAATTTTGGAAGGTCCATCAYAACATGCTAACACTGTTGGAAGGGWTTTGGCAGATTGAACAATGAGGTTGGCACAGAGAARTTGTCTCTTCTGCCTCAGTCTATAGCATCACCACATTACACATATAGCATATGCACATGGAGACAGCATGGCATGCCAGCAAGAACTAAAGTCTCAGTCCCTGTGAAGGTGTGCCAAAAAACATTATGCCAGAGCTGACATGTGTCTTTGTCAGGTGCTTTCCACCTATGTTATAAAGGAATAATATCAGTTAAATCTTTGGGGTCAGAAAAACATGATATTTTGAGTACTTTCCACCCCTTTTATCCACAAAATATCCACACACAATGAGATTTTAGAAGATTATGGGAATTAGAATTAAACATTTTTGATTGGTAGTGTGACTCCACAAAAGCTAATTTATAAATTTATGATAACCTGAGAAATTCCTCCTGTGACTATGAGGCAGGCTCCTATAGAAAGGGATTTCAGARKCARGTGAACCAGCATCTTCAGAGAAAAAAGTAAATGCTTTGGGCATCTATATTTTTGAAAATAATTGCCTATGAATAATAGTTAGGCAACAATATATTTCAAAGGTTAAAAGTCCAGAATATCTAATGCCTCTCTCAGTCTTTCCTCTCAGCATTGAGCTCTATTTACCAGGCTCATGGAATTTTACTGAGAAGGAAGGAAGGTCTCCACAGAAGTATAGAAGCATTCTTCACCTTCTTACTGAAGTTGTGTCAAAATGGAACAAAGAATAAGAAAATGATTGGGCTGGAAAGAGASGGAGTAGAACAATGAGCACGATTCTGTAGGAGGGTGATTTGAGCCCTAACATGGTTAGGTTCCTCCTTCTGGGGTTATTTATTCACTTAATTTATCCAGCAGATGGAAAGAGAAAATAGACTGAAGAGCAAACATGGAAATTGACTCTGTTTATATAATCAGGCAATTTTACTTTAACTGCAGSTTATTGTACTTCATTTTTATTTTCCCATTCTTTTATAATACAGAGATGATTTTAAGACATTTCGGAATAACTGCTCTGGAGTAACATTATTTTTAACAAAGAACAACTACTGTGTATTTCATTAGCAAACTGTTGCTTTTTTATGGACTACTAAAGGCTTTTATACCRCAGATAACAAAACAGAGAACACCTTTTATAAAGAAAAAAATACCGAATTATCATTTCAGGCTTTTTAATATATACACTTTTCATCTACATGAAAACAGGTGAGATCTGAGGTGTTAGACTTCTCRTTGCTAATGACTCAAGTCTTTCACCTGTTCTGTTCCCTCAGATCACTTGTCCAGGAGATGGGTTCTATGTGTTTCCACACACTGCTAACAAGTATAAGAATGCTCTTCTTTCCATGATCCAAAACCCCCTTTGCAATTACATTTTTGACACCTAATGACCTTCCACAGATCAGAATGTACTTTGTTTCTTTGTTAGATATTTTGTGATGCTGACMTTTTAGCTGATAAGATATTAAATCATTAAAACACTGAAATCCCTWAAATCCTTCTCTTGAGACAGCCTGTGGTCTTAAACATGATATTCAACTAATTGTTACAATATCCTTGAAAACAAAATATTATATTTTATATACTTTTTTGGCAGCAGCCATTCAAAATTCATATGATTTTTTTTAACAGGATCAGCTCTCTTTAAAACATATCTGTGGAAAATTAGTGAAGAAACATGTCTCACACTAAGGTGGTGTTTCACAGACTAGGTCTGTAAGTGGCAGTTAAATCTATACAAGGATGTGAGTAGCTAGAGGCTCTGCCTATATATATACTAAGAAAAGAACTTTACTTATTCATACTAGCTTCAACTTGGAGCTATGTCATCAAAACCTCATTAATAAAAATAAATTATAAARACCTGAGAAASCAATGATGAAATAGTATTGTCCATGKGATGAATGGCAAAGAAGTGACTTCCACAGGAGGAAGGGGATCATTTTCTGTTTTTTCMTGTAATTCTATTATTGGAGCAGAAGAAGGCCTGCAGGAGGAGTAAGTATGTCTCTCTTTGCATAGTCAGACACCTGCCACCTGCCACRAGCCTGGCTGTGAGGAGTTCTTTCCAGAAGTAGAGTGTGTACAGGAATAGAAAACAGCAGAGTTGGACCCCTCTGACAATAGCAGGATGTGAATAACCCTACAGTGAAAGCAACAAAGGCCAGAGAGGAACTGGGAAATTCAGCAATGCATTATTAGGAGCACCAATTTATGGGTGAACACAGCTGCTTTTAATATGTACAGCAGGGTTAAATCTAGTCTTGTCTGYTCAGAATTGTATTTGGACGACACAAATAAATGTAACCTGTACCTGGCTGTCAGCACTAGCTTATGTAACCACAATGGACACATTCTCATTTCTTTCATAAGAAATCCTTCCTGGTCCATGACTTCTTTGTAAGTGCATTTTACCAGTAGAGCATCTGAGATTTATTTTAATTGTTCAGTAGTGACTACTTTTGAAATAAGTGTAAATGAAATTCAAAAACATATTGTTTGAGATTATTTCAGTCATTTCGAGCTTTCTTCTATCACAGGTATTGAAGAATCTACTTCCTTACAGAATCCTCAGCTAAGCTTTGAACTCTCATGAGTGAGAAGCCAGGTAATTCTTATTTATTTGGTGATTTCTCTACATTTWGAACAGCACTGTTTGTTCTTATTAAAYCATGATCATGGAAAGCTTARCTCCTACCARATCATCTTAYACAGACTCTTCCTCCTTCCAATTGTGAAGTAGCATCAAATGTGGAAGAAGAAAACAAAACAAAGCTCAAACTTTCTCTTTTCTTCTTTCCTGCACATTCTGTTAATCACTTTAAAGATAATTTCTTATATAWCTCTCCCAAGCCTGTCCCATTCCTTTTCTTCTTAGAAAAGAAAAAAGAGCTTTTTTCCCCTTAGTATGTGCTAAGATAGATACAGACTGATATTTTTTGTCCATGATATAGGATTTTATGCTCTTAGAGGTCATGAGTTACATATTGAGTTTATGCTCACTCAATAGAGGTTATTTTCCCACTCTTCCTTCACATCTCTAAAAAGCACCTTTGATCATTAAATTCTCTTTGATCAACTGGAGCAAAATCTTCAGAGCTGTGCTAAATTGTTCACGTTGTGTAAAATCCTTACTTTACAGAAAGAGTCTCTTTTCTGCTCCTTAAGAATATTATTATCAGTGAAGTCTCTTGTTGATTTATTATTTATTAGCAGAACAGTCACCTTAATCATCATTATTTCCTCTACTATAGAATGTAGTTCTTTCTGCTATCCTTATTCCTGATGTGCTATTGAGGATTCTGTRCTGCATTTTTATTGAAAACTTTAGTCTCCCACTACTGGCTTCAACTACCTCGCAGTATGTGTTCTTTAGACATTATTAGAAGTTACTAGTTTAGATTCCAACAGCTTCATGCACAAAGAACAAACAGGGTTTTGATCTGAATAACCTTTTTGCACCCAAATGACACCAAAGCAAGGAAAAAAGCCCAGGAAGCAAACCTGTGTTTCTTCACAGTAGCAGCATGCACAGAGTCTAACAAAAGCAGTAASTAACTGCTTGGTTAAATCAGCAACAGAGATGCTGAGAGTGATATTTTGCCTAAATTACTGAGCTAGGCTTTCTAGTTTGTCAAGTAGCGAGGGCTCAAGCATAATATTCACTTACTAGCAGGTTATGTAGCCTCACATTGTTCAGATCAATCAAACCTCAATTTATGAGATGATCACAGTGAGCCTCCGAAAGGGCTGAGCTGTAGAACTCCACAGCTCAGTACACAGTGCCTACAGTTTGCATTGAATTGCCAGGGTTTTCTACCAGCTTCACATTCTTCCAGGCTGGCTTTCAGGGGGTCCTTCAAATTTCCTTGCAAGATGTGTTTTTCTATTTACTATGCCAACAAAGAAAAAAAAAAAGTGTCCAAAATTTTTGCTCAAATTTGTAATCTCAGAATGAAAATGATTTGGACAGAATTAATTACAATTTATTAATTACAGCTATTTCATTTCTCATTAGCTTTTCCAGTTCTGTTAGAGATAGAATTCTTCCTGAGGACTTGCTGATTCATAATGCATAGAAACATAAATATTACTAGATTTTGCATTTATTAAATGTTCTTCCCCTATTAAGYGCAGTATGTTTTAATTGAATAACATATTCACCCTTAAATGCAATGAATATTCTTCTAGGGAAACTAAAGTCATCAGTCTAATTATCAAAAGCATAATTAGAAGTTCTGGTGCTCTTTTCCCCCTCTTATCCCTGGCCTTTTTCAGGCCGAAGAACTGCATTTGTTGTAAAAAGGACATTTTAAAAGTGAGTTAAAGTGCAATGAATCATGCACTGAAAATTTCCACCAYTTAGGTCAACAGCTGGAAATATCTATAACTTTTTCAGTAAATGGTTAAAAGCTGAACTCTGCAGTGATGCCTGGACCTGTGAGTTAAGCTTTTATGAATCTCTTCCCTCTAGTTTGGCTCCCTGCCTTCTAAGAGTTGTCTTAAATAATGACATCCTTAGGCAAGTAAGAATCTTTCCAATGCTCAGAAATCCTAATCATCAGCTGCTTGATGTGAAAGTTAATGATTTATAATCTAGTTTCAAACTCACTGCAATGGCTGAGTTCAAAGAAATGAACACAGTATGTGGGTATCTAACTTARAAAGTACTTCAGAGAATAATGTATTTTCTGAAAATGTATAAAATATGTTTTYTTCTTTATAGTGGAAGTTCATAAATCCACCTCTTACATTTTAAAATCATGCAGTAGCCAGTGGCAAATTCAGGAACAGAAACAGAATMTCATCAAATGCCTCCTGTGGCTGCTTTAGGAAGTTTCCATCTAAAATCAAAGACTATTTYATATAATCCAATATAAGTAACATTCATACCACAAATTACTAAATAAAACTGATTATGAATACACTTATTACCCTTTTTACCATTGCCACTCTCTGCATGGAATATTGCTMTTTTTTGCAATAAGTTCCAGTCTTTCTGAAGCAAGGTGCTAACTGGTGCATACTTACTTTATCTTTGGATGGAGAGAGGGAATTCTTTCCTCTGACAGGCTGATAGAGCTTACACTGAAGTGGAAAATGTGCAAACAGTCTCAGCACACACATGAATCATTTTGGGGGGTTGTAATTCAAGATCAGTTTGAGAAAAAATACTTTAAAARCAAGCACAGGGTGAAGAATTTTGTAGAAACTGTAGAAATATAATTTCCTTCACTTTTACCAACCTATAATAGCCATAATTTATTTTATATTGATGCATCACAATTTATACTGTTTTAAGCACTTAGTCTAGCTGGGGTTGGAGAACTGTTTGTGCAACATACCAATAGTAAGAGAACTTAGAGTCTTCTTGGGATGAAGTTGATAGTTGAAGCTATCCCAACAAGATATTTTTGCAAACAATATCTTTTTGTAAATATTTTTTTGTAAATACAAAGTTCCCACAAGAACAAAATACAGGGTTTCAAACCACTGCATGAAATTGTATGCATCAAGAAATTGTTGCATAACATGGTCACATCTACATGGAAAAGGACATCTGTGCAGAAGAAATTTCAACACTGCCAAAGAAAATAAATAATTCTGKCTTCTATCTCTTCTATGGATACAAGAATTTTAAAATCAGAAACTAAAAAGTGTCTAAGAATATTTGTTTCTACTGAATTTTTTTTTAGAAAATGGAAATACATATGAGTATTTCCAGCTTATTTTGCTCCTGATAATTATGAATGCTCTTTTACCTGATTTTACTTCTTTGGGTTTATGGTATGACACTCTAAATTCTGTAATCTCTTGTTTGGTTTAGCTGCCTAGCCCTTATTTAAAATAAAATGTATTATTCCTTTAAGTGAACTCATTAAGTCTCTGTACAAATTACATGAAATGCAACTCAACTCCAAATCACTCTCAAGACAGAGAAGACAAATCTGTCTCTTCTTTCTTAGGAGTTCCACTGGCCAGGGTCAGATTTAATTTTCAATGGAGCCTCAACAGCAGCCCTTGAGGCAAATACTGTCAAAAGGTATGCACTGACTGAGAACAAGTTTCAACTACTCTTGCTTTCTGGACAGTCCTGCCTTTTCTAATTTTTCTCCAGGTGGAGGAGTGTGTTGCTTTTGACTCTTTCAGTCTTCCCCAGAGGACTTTCTGCAGGACCTTCCTGCAGATTTATGTCAGTATAGGGAAATTAMAAAAAGAATATGAAACATGAAACAACTTATAGCAAGAGATGCTCCCAAATTAACCATTAATATTTCAATTAAAGATTAGACATGTCATGAAATCACTCAGCCAGCACCTTAATAAGAAAGTATATGGCCCAAATAAAAATGGTGATGGTTTGTAATTATTATCTGTAACCTATTTGGCAAYTGCTAAGGAAAAATCAAAGCTTATCTACCAATGCATGCTGAAGCATTCTAAAAAGCTGAGYGCAAACTCTCTGCATACTCTTCAAAAGTAACTTGCATTGACATCTCTTGGAAATTTGCTATAAATCTAGGTTAAAGAGCTAAAACACATACCAGAAATCAATGAGAAATTATTACTTTCTGTTGAATTTGAGGTTTTAGGTGTTCCCTTCACAACAGTATCAAACCACTTCAAGTCAAATCACAGTCTGGTGAGACGATTAAAAGTACTGAGACTGAAAGGACAAGCTCGGCAATGGTGGAATTCAGCTGGTGCTGTGGTCACCCACACATCACACAAATTGTCTGAATCCATTCCTCTGCAGGGCTTAACTCGTCAGCAGGCAGCAGTGCTCCCAGAGGAACCTCGGGACTGGGAGAACTCCACAAAGACGTGACATATCAGGATAAGCTGTGGTTTAAAACCAGGTGAATCAGGTAAAGAAGAAAAAAAAAAGAAAACAACCTTTTTGTGCCCTGCAAAACTGATTAATTTCCAGTTGCTGAACTATTAGATTTGTTCTAGGCCAGTACTGCTACAGCTAAAAAACTTAGATCATAAATAGTGTACTTACAGGAAATTGTTCTGTCCGAGAAAAGAGATACCTGGCAGAAAGACAAGAAATGTCATTGATTAGCAAATTTKTTCTGTGAGAGCAATGTTCTGCTTGCTTTGAGCTTTTCCAAGTTTTATGTAATATAATCAKAATATTCAGATTAAATCATCTTCTCTGAAACTGCCAGATTAAACACATAAAACTGGACATAGGAAACTTCTCAYGTGTGTCTACAACTGAAATTCAGCTTTAGAGAATGACATAGACAGCAAAAGCATTTCTCTTGGGATTGAGCATCTTGGGGAGCTACATTCAAAAGCTCTGCAACAGCACTGGTGGGGTCCCATAACAGCATCARAAAAACCCTGTTAACAGGAACAAGACTTAAAAATTCTTCCTGATCCCTAATCTTTTCAGTGTAACTAAAATGGCATACCAGAGCAATATTGAGAAACTCTAACCATAGAACTGACACAAATGTCAAACTCCACCAAAACCATATATTCATCTTTTTGCTGTCATACTAAYATTTTTTAATGAGGTAGATGATGCAAGTTTATATCTGATTATGAATACAACAGCAGGAAAATAGCTGAAGAGATATTTGGGAATCTGTCTATATACTGTAAGATTAATTAATTCATTGAAGCATACTTTATGAAAAGAATTAATGTAGCTATAGAAAAGAAGCCGTACATAATAAAAGGCTAACAACCTTCAGGGTCTCCATTCACCATAAAACTAATTTCACACCTAGTCTATTATGTAATGTGCTATGAAAATACTCTTTGCTTCAAGATATATTTTTATTAGTTTGGACCATATAAAAGTTGTGTTCAATGCTACACAAGTAAGCCAAAGAATAATTTTTAAAASAGTGAAAAAATTATGTWYATCTTTTGTTTCACATACTGGAAGCTTACATGGTCAGCATAAAGAAAAAAATATCATAACTTTTTTCTCTAATATCCAAATATTTACCACAGCTGCCAATTAGCATTGAGAATATTTGGACTCTTTTATAGTTTGCATGGTTTGATGAATATTTCTAAGACTGATGTGCAGGTGGTCCCTCTCTTCTAGGGCTGGCTCTGCCCAGAGGCGACCCTGCCACGATCTGTGGGTCGAGGACACACACAGACCCCGGTGGGTGCAAGAGTGATAGAAACCTCCCTGCTGCCATTGGAAAAAGAGACTGACTCCTTTGGGGGTCTGAGTTCTCAGGGTTTATTGAGCTTGGCAAATTWCCCTGAGAGGGGACTGCCCAAAGGAGACCCTCTCTGGGGTGTGCAACACCTTTTAACAGGGGGAGGGACAGGAACAACAAACCAATCAGGAGGGATCGGGGTGTGGTTACAACTGGGATAGACATTAACTGGGAGCAATGGGGAGAACTTGAGGGAGGGACAAACATTACAACGAATCACCAAGAAGAACTGGGAGAACTTTCCAGAACAAGGGGACAGGTTTAAGGGAAACGGACAGGTGCCAGGGGAGGGCACAGGGGAGATGGACAGGAGCTCATGGAGGGGTGCATCAGGGAGGCGGACCAGGCAGAACCAAGGGCAAACAGCAAAAGGGGGTAGCTTGGAACCAACCAATACAAATAGAAAATAACAAACCCCAACGCTGATGAAACTTAATGAATGATTGTTTAACATTCTATTATTAAAGTTAATCAAAAGAAAAGAGCAGAAGATTATTCAATGAAGCTTACTAAAAATATTGTATGAAGTATCTTTTTCTTTTAAAACTCTCTTTTGTCTCAGCTGGAATACAAGCAAACAAAAAAAAGTCAAATAGATAATGACAGCAAACAACAGGATCTAGTGGCTATTGAGTAGAATAGAAATACTTCTGAACCACACTCTAAAATCCAGACCATACCTGTGAATTGGAAAGGCTGAGGACAGACTGGGGCTCTTTATCTGCCTTCTGAAAGACACAGAAATACAAACACAAAATCCAACACAATCCAATACTCATCTAAATCAATAACAAAATTTTGGTTTGTTTGATAGGGAAACCAATCATTTCTAATTCTTCACTTCATAATATTCAATGAAGCAAATGGGAGCAAACTGATGTGGAACATGTACAACCAACTTGAGTCCACATTTATTTTAAATGAGTTTGCTGTTCTTACTGATGAGTATTTCAATCTACTTCAGGTAATTCTAAAATTGTGATTCATGCTTTCTCTCTGTTCTTCATTATGAGTTMTCTGGTCATGAAGAAAAGTTCAAGATACACACAAATATCTGTTTTCRTGACTTGTTTCTTTTCTCAGTAATTCTATTTGCTTAAGAGGGAGTGCTTTGGAAGAAAGTTTAATTTAGAATATGCAATATCCATTTTTAAAAGCCATTTTTYCATGCCAATAACAATATCTTTTAACACATTATTCAAAGGAGATAACCATTTCTTTACAACTAAACCAATAAAAARCCCCAAAGAGATGTAGAATATATTTATAGTGCATTCAAAATCTATAATGAGTGTCTCAATAAGTATAATTTTTTCTTCTGTCAGCCTAAAATCCTGATATTACACTAGTTGAATAAATCTTGTTATTCTTTTTTTCTACTTCAATTGCTCACTATTGAAATTCTTGCATAATACACAGAAAAGAAATAATTAAACTGCAAAAGTTTTTTCAACAGCAGCTAGTATATAACAACAGTATATGAGGATAATAAAATGATTTTTCATTTTTAAGAACTGATCTTTATACATTCATACCATAAAAGAAAAGATCTTGTTATGACTGACGTGCAACTGTAATATCAAATTTACCTTAGATACTTATATATCCAAATATTCTGTGTCTGAAGGATATAAAGAAGACAACAGACATTATCTCTAAGCACTTCTACTTTAAAGAAAAAACTTGTAACATAGAAAAAAATTATGAATTTATATCACATTTTACTATCTTGCAACAAAACCCTACTTCTTTAAGATTAAGAATTATATGCCTTATCACAAATAGCTTTTCAAAAGTTCTAGCAATACATATAGGATTCAAGTTATCTGGAATTGGAAACTATCCATGTTTYCTATGATCTGTGATAAGATAAAACATACTGTAAAAGATGTCTTCTATCTCTAATATCCAATATAAACCCCCTTTACTTTTCATAAGATTTTATAAATACAAAAGTTACTCTATGTGGGAGAGGAAAAAAAGAGTACTTTCAGCATTTCTAGCCATCAGCTGTATTTTAACATATTTATAACAATATATACACAGAAGACACATTGAATATAAATGTTTCTGGTGATTAATGTACTGTAAGTCTAAGTTTTATTATCAGATTTTGCAAAGAAAAATTGTTTGACAGCAATCTTTATTCAGCAAGCTTTCAACAACACTGCTGCAGATGCTGCCTCAGCCCTGTGTCCTCTTTGAAGGTCATATGAAAATAATAAAGCATACACTCAAAGAGAATCAGAATTCTGACACTGAAAAAAAAAAGTAAACACACACTATGAGAAGCACCACATGAACAATATTCAACAAAGAAATCTCTGCTTGACTGAGAACTGCAATTTGAAGCAAGGGCAAAGAATAAGCTCTTCTCAGCAAAGTCTGTAAAGAATGCAAGATAATAATCCAATATACCTGAGGTAGATTTTTATCACTGTAACTGGTCCCACATCAGAGTTTCTGAGAGGAATGTAAGGCATATCTTGCAACAGTAACATTTACCAAAATCAATTGTAAAGTTTTCTTGTCACTGCCTGTTGACCTTCAGCACAGCTTTGTAGTATTACCAGCAAGAAGAGAACTAGGAATTCACAAGTGGATGATTTTGGTTAGAGAACAAAGCACAAAGGATGCCTTCATCTGTGATTTACCAGTCCCAMTGGGATCCCTCCAAGAAAATTAAATTTTCTGAYTTCATGAACAGAAACTTTTTCRCGATGTCACCAMAGTGACATGAAGACCAATCTCAAACTTGYAGCTGGTCATCTGACTTTCACCWGAACTGGCTTGATGCTTTAARCCTCTCACTTATTYAGGTRCAGTAACATAAAAACAACCRTGAGATGTAACCAAGTGTGACAAAATTTTCACTGGRAAGCCTTTAGGGACACACTAGTTAAGTTTTATATGTTAGACAGCCCACAAAGGTGGATGGCATTTCTAGTGTAGTTAAATATAAACACACAAATTGCTATAAAATATTTTCTTCTTGTATCACCAAGAAGAAAAAAATTGGCATAAATTGTTGACTATTTGTGAAYGGCACAATAGAGTCTGTCAATGTTAGTCTTGTCATTCTTGACTGAATCATTAATTATTCTCTTCCTGCTAATAGCCAACTTCCTGGGAATACTCAGCTAAAGTTCTCAGATTCCATCTCTTTTTCTTCCAAACCTGAATGTTTCRATCTTTCAAAGAGAGATTTCTCAAAAGTCTAATCTTGGACTCTTCAAGAAAGAAGGAAATCAGACTGTTTTAAAGTATTGTTACAGGATACCCTAAATACAGAATCGGGTATTTGTTGTGGCAAATGTTGGCCTTTGACTAACAAGTGGTTATAAATATATGCTTTCTTAATTTCATGTACTCTCATTGTGGTTTTTCAATATCATATTTAAAAAATTRAAAAGATGAAGTAATTTTATTTCCCACATTTCAATGCATTATCTAAACATATTAAAAACAATTTTATATATTGCTGTGTAAGATCTAAAAATGTGCCATTCTTCACTGTACATTTTAGCATCTRTGCTTTGCATGGGTTTCCATCTTTTGACTTAAAACTAAATGTATTCTCTTTTGCAATATTTAACACAGTTCATCTRTCAGTCTTTCTTAATTTTACAGTTTTTCTAAAGATGTTTCAGCAGTGCAGTTACAATRCAGTGGAAACAGGTCGTCTCAGAAGTAATGGCAAGCCTATAGTGTGATTAAAAGGCAGTGGGAGACTGGATTTCTCATCAAAGTTTTATTTTCATGCAAAGGCAGAAGTTTTAACCACTTTCCTTGCAGCCAGAAACCTACTATCCTTGACAAAATATAGACTCTTGATTAACTCTATCAGCAGTAAAGATACTTTCCCTCAAATTTTGAAAAAAAAAAAAAAAAAAGAGAGAGAAGAAGATTGAGTCTGGGGAATCAATCTATTCCTATAAGCTCATTGACTTCTTGATTTGGCACATAAAGCAGTCAGTTGTTCCCTTAAGTACCCAATGAGTCACTGGCAGAGACAGGATTACATGCAAAAATTCTGAAGATGTTCAGATTTCGTTACTTTCCTTYAGATAATGTTGACACCTTCTTTGAAGTAGAGCAAAAATAGGTTTCAAAAGTATTACTACATTAAAAATAGGCATGGGAAAGTAAATAACATTTCAGTTGGGAATAATTTTTGCTGTACAAAACATGCTAAAGAGATTCAAGATCCTAAAGMTACATGGAGGAAGCATATTTTTACTTCTGTGTTCTTTTGTCATTCACTGCTTCTGATGGGAATGAAAACTTGTTTTGGAATCCAAGAAAATCTGGTCCTATCTTTGCTGTAGTCAAACTCTATTTCTGTTCCTATCATATAGAAAAAGACAGAAGCCATCACCAGCCAGCGATGATGAAAACATGTTCATCAAAATTTATGAAATGCTGCTGGCAAGAAGGTACAAAACACTACAGTCTTACTGATTAAGGGGTGACAGTTCTGCTGTCTCACCAAGATACCACAACTTAAGATACTGTAGCCCTTTCCAACTTTATAATAATGTCAACCAACATATAATAATATTATCTATTGTTTTATTTTAGATATACATTTATGTAAAAATCTTACATTTTTATATTACTCTTGAAGAATTAATGCTTCCTTAGACACATTAACTACTAGTGTCTAACATTTCTTAGACACTTAATTTTAACTGCTGTTCTTTCAAAAAAGAAGACAAAAAGATCAAAGTACCTTCCAACTTTATAACTACACAAACATTTAGAAAAATCCTCCTACTCTAGTAGAAAAATCTACCTTCATTTTCTTTTTCATTTATCAGAAAATGATAAATGAAAAAAAACTTTATTGTCCTTATGCTGAAAAGTAATTGTCAAAAAGAAAAGTTAAGCTGCTTATGAAAAAGAACCCTCCCAACCATCTCTTGTAACTGAAGACAAATTCTAGCTGTTGAATGCAGTAGTTTGTCAGATAGCTGCTAAATGAGCAAGAAACTCACACAAGTTTTGCAGCTTCCTAGAACAAAGCACCTTCTTCACAAGGAAAGTGTTCCTTGCTGAATTACAGGCCTCTAGTCACCTGTAACTGCATAAAAGAAAGCATCACAACACTCATACCCCTTCTTCAAAGAGTCTGATATTGCATCTAAACACTGGCCATGATCTGAGCATGCCTGCAGATTTTGAGGGCTTCAGAAGAAAAGCCTCCTTGCTGGGCTCTGGGCTGACCTGTTCATTGAAGAAGGGGGAGGCTTTCAAGATCTCAGTTTTTGCTTTTAGGTTATCCAAGAGCTTTATACACAGGCATCACCTGTGCAGACCTCATCTCCTCTGCTAAGTCCTTGGTGCAAGGACAGCCCAGCAGATGCTCAGCAGCTGCTTTTCAAATTCTTTCTAGGACCACATGCATGTGCACATTATCTCCCTGCTGCAGYTTGGTTAACACACAAGAAAATGTCAGAGAACAAAATGCTGTGAAATAYCGAGGAACAACATCATGCCTGCTGTTTTGGACATTTCCCATTCTCAGGGTTTCATTTACAACTTYAGGAACACTTTTGAAACCATGAGATTGTCATGATTTTTTTTTTCTGGTACCTTGAGCAGTTTTGAGAGGGGYCCTAAACCACTATTTTTAAAATTAAAAGCTATATAATTACTAAATAATGTTGGTTTTCTCTCATACAATGCAATATATTCTTTAGAGTAGCTACTTATTACTCTATAAAGAAGTCAAGCCATCTGTACTAAGGTACATAACAAGCAGATGCCTACAAAAATAATATATTCTTCACTGTAATACCAAGAAAACAGAAGTTTCCATGAGTTGTGGTAAATCAATCATTTCTATCACAGATTCTACTGTTGATACATTTTTAATTGAAATACTTCCTTAGAATTTGAYCTTCATTAATGAAATAAACAAAATCCAGTAAAAAAAAATAGAGGCATGATAGACAGGAAAACAAACATGTTCACAGAAATTTAAAGTCAGAAGTTTAAGCATCAAAATGACAAAAATAGATTATAAAATCCATTCGAAACATTAGAACTGCATTAATTCATTTTAGTGCTGCATATTTAGATGATATTTTACATAATATTCGTATTATTCTATTTATTAAAAATGTATTTGAGGGTTATTATAAGAAACTTTTTTGTTAGAAGATGTTATAGCAGCCAGCTGGAATCAATACAATTTAATTTTCATTTCCTCTTTCTGCATCTTTCCCTTTGTGTTTTGTTATTCTCCTTTTTATGCAATAATAATGCTCTATCTTACAATTTAAGAACTTTTTCTTTTTGTTTATTTATTGTGTTGTCAGAGCAGGCAAAATTTGCACTTACCTAAACCTGCTGCTTCTGAACAYACAAAGAAAGTATTGTTTTTCAAACARTGATTTCATACAACACTAATGATCTCCAGTGGCCAATTAGTTATGGGGTTGATACTGCTAACAATTTTGCTGAGGAATGACTTGAATAGTTATTTTAATTGTAATGATGTATACTTAATAAAAATTCAATCATAGCAAACACAATTCAAGAGCTTGGGGATGAGCACGTGGTGCTTKTAAGAAATGAGTTTCTCCCACAGCCAGGTCCAAGCAAGACAACGTGCTAATAGACACATCACTGCCACTCTCCACTGACACCTGCTAACTCACCACAGTTTTTGAAGTAATGGAATAAATGTGCCTAATGCATCATGAATAAAATAGCAGCTGACACTTCAGTCTGTGGAGTGTGAAAAGGATATTCCAGGGAGAGTGGCAGAGCAGCAACCATCTTGCAAAGGTGTGTCTCATACACGAGCACTTGTATGGGTGGRAGAGGAATAATAACACCAGAGCAGTCCCTTCGAGAACAATTATGTTGTTTTTTACAGCCACAACTTTCAAAACCAAGGATGACAGAAACCATAGCAATTAAGACTATATCAGATGTTTCAAAAGGCAAAAAAAAGAGCTTGGAAGAGGTATCAAGAACTGAGTAGATTGTAGCAGGGTTTCTATATATGAAAATGATATTATAAAAAAAAAAAAAAGAAAAAGGAAAAAGAAACCCAAGAGCCCAGTAGTTTGCCTAGAGCTACAGGAAGCCAAGACCATTACAGACTATCCATATCTGGGCAGACAAGTCTTCCAGGCTYTATTTAGATTGTGAGTGTTGCCTTGAAGAACAYGTTTCTTCAGCGTTTCTGATGGCACTAGCCCAAATATCCTAGATTATCTTTTTCCCTTTGCACTTGGGAAGCAGATTGAGCGACCAGAGTCCAGTTGTATTACTAACAAACAAGATCTTAGTTATATTGGTTTCACTTGTAACCTTTTGTTTTCCATTATGTAAACAAGTTTCCATTATGCAACTTGATTGTTGATTTTGCACCCTAGCATACAAGCTTCTCCTTTTATATAAACTGTGTATTTCACAAACAGATGAGATCAGCAGTGTGCACACCTTACCTTTCCACAGAGAGACAAATCTCAAGAAAGATGTGCTGTTGCTCTGAGGGATATGTTTCATGACCAGAAAACTCTGCAAAATGCTTTAGGCCAAACTGCAGATGGGCACCATGATGTTCATGCTGTTGATACCATGTGGTGCAAACAGCACATGTCTACAAAAGGCTTCAAAAACAGATGCCCAAAATAYAATACAATATGCCCCTTGCTCATTTGAGACCCACAACRKTTTTTTWAATAACTGAATGTCTATTATTTATTGTATTGCATTCACCTCTCTTTTAGAAACTTTTTATATCCCCCTGTCACTTTTCTCTTTCTTTCTGCAATTACTCTGTATTCTGTGTGCTTTTACATTATCCTCCTATATAATGAATTAAAAGTGGAAAAAAAATCATAGAATAAATCAGGTTCTAAAAGACCTTTAAAATCTTGTGGTGTTTTTTTCAGCTGAGGCAACAAATGAATGATGAGTTAACATCTGCTGTTCTCATCATTTGCAGGAAGCTGTAAATGATTTGTCTTCCTATTCTAGGTTGTCCCATTATGAACCTTTGAGAGATAGGCCATTGAATAAATTAAATATTTGGTGAAAGAGGAAGAAACACRGGGACAACACAACAGCTGATATCASTGCTGCAAATGTTCTCCAAAGTGAAGCTCTAGTAAACAGAGCTATGTGCTTCATAYATTCATGTCTCTGCTCTCTCCCTTTTAGATTTTTTCATCAAAATAACAGGATTCTGTTAACTGTTGGAATTCCAGAATAAATTGATTAGCCTTAAAAATGTTATGTTGGAATATAAACACAGCACACAGGAAAAGGCTTTTCTTTCATTATTTTCAAAAGTAATTATTTGCTGTAGCATGTACTTAGCAATGAAATAATATTTTTTTATGATCCACCACTTCAAAAACTGAGGTGGAAGTAGAGTTCCTTAACTTCATTGCAAATTTGTGAGGCCTGATACTGCAAAATATATTTGCTTTTGAGGCAGAGATTTGAGGGTATGAAAGCATGAGTCATATAATCTACTCCCAAATTATGTCACAGGACTGACTACTACCATTATTTCTGAAATATTTCTGTCTATCACTTCTTCAAAACTTCTAATCAARCAAAAAATCCATTTTTGTATGTGGAAACAACTCACTGTTTTCCACTATCAACCTGCACACAGACATGTGATGATCAAATTAACTTGACCATTCTTCTTTTCCTACCTCAGGGGGGCAACTGATCACTGAGTTTATAACATCTYCCTGAATATTTGAAGGATTCAGCAGTACTTATTGATTTAGAACTATTGGGTCTTCTGCTTCTGCCATTCACTGTGCAACTCCTATCATGACTAACAGACATGGCTGTTTCTTATCAACTTTAATTTTTTCCCCCTCAAGATGTTTACAAACTGGATGTTTCTCAGATTGGTTTGGAACCTTTTTTGTTAACAAGGTGCAGCTTTACAGGTCTGTAATTCCTTGCAGCCTCACTTCCTTTCTAAGGTAGCAATTTATCTTTTCCCATCTTCACTTTTCTGGGACCCCTGTAAAAACCTCTCAGAGATAATTAGTAATGGCCCAGTCGTTATTTCAGTTAAATGTTTATGCACTGTAGGAAGAATGTCAAGAAGCCCTGCCTGTGTAACTAACTCACACAACAATTGATAGTTTTTTACTTTGCTTGGTTACACCTGGTAAAAAACCCTCTGCAAGACTGTAAGAAGGCATTTGCATTTCCAATGGAAATGAATGCACTACAGAACAGTCCATTGGAAATCCAGTAGCCTGATTTATACTCTGCYAGCTGTGTGTACTATTTGATCCTAGGGTTTTTGGATAGCTCTGATAAGGTATTGATTTATGATGATATAGTACTTATTCACTTAACAGCATGATAAAGATGGTTATCAAAGATGGTTTGCTTYTGGGTTCTGTTTCTGTGTGTATCTTTTTTTCAACCCTGCAGTATGTGCTGCAGAAAACTGTGCACCAAAGTGTGCACCAAAGCATAATAAGTCTTTCCATTTTCTGCTTATGTAGGAAAGCTGGGAAGGAAAAAGAAAGATACAGACTTTGTACAGGACAGTCAGTAATAACTTAAAAATATTGAGAATATCTGTATGCAAGTAATATTACTTTTAATTGTGAGAAACTCTCACATAAAAAGAAAGTAAAGCCTTGATATTTCCCCAGTCACTTATATTTTGGATTATGATGTGYTTGTATAAGGACAGTTAAATGAATATATATTTTTTCACTGTTGTGCCTTCTTACTTATATGATTCTTATGGCTTCTTAATTTTTACTCATTCGGAATAAAATGTTTAAAAGACTTTATTTCAGGCTTGCTTTCTGCTTTCTTTTCATTGTTCTCTAATTGCTGTTATAGTATCACCAGCACAGAAAACAAACATTGKTTTAGGTTCTTTCAGAGGATCTCTGTAACAGCCTAATGATTTTCCTTTGGTGCTGAATTTGTAAGGATATGTTTCATCTTCACTGTTTTCCAGTAAATATTTCAAGATTTCCAGCMTAGCTATTAGAATGTTTTGTTAACACGAATTGCTAATGTTTGTACCGTTGTCTTTCAAGGCTCTTCAAAGCAACCCAAAGTGGCCTTGGGGTGTATTACAATGAAATAATGCTAAGACTGAGAAACAATTACATGCAGGGGGAATAATAAAGCAACATCATAACACTTTGACCAAATCCCTTTAGGGCAGCATGCCTTAATTCATAGGTATTGAGCAAGCACAGATGCAGCAAAGCAGATTGTTAGAGACAAGGAAATTTGGAAATTGAAGYTCACAAAGCTTTGCATATATGGATGACAGGCTAAAAAAGCAAAGCTAATTTAATGTCTCATTGCAGTAGCATCTTTCTACCTTGCTGAGAAGCAGAACAGACTGTAATAAAGGAGGAAAGGTTGCAGAGAGAGCAGCCCTGTACCGACTCTAATGTGAAGAACAAGAATCCTTGTGAGAATTCAAGCCTCTGACTCTTTCTGCTCCTCACATGCTAGATGATCTGGAAGGAACAGAATAAATAACCAAGGAAGAAAGGTTAATAACAGGTTTCAAAACCCCATTGAGTCAAAAATCAAAAGTTGAGCAAAGTAGGCATGAAAAAACAAAGATATAGCCAAGCATATTTAGAAACTGGTGCAACAGTAGTGCATTATTGAAGATGATTCAGGCAAGAAAATACAAACCGTATTGATATCTAAAATATGTGTGCTCACTCTAGGGTTATTTTATCATTCAAAGGACTATGTACATACAGAAATAAACCATGTCTCTAGACATTTGCAGTCAAAGAGGGTGATTCCTTGATATTAATGTATCAATGCATGCTAGGTAACATAATGTTCCATGATCACATATCGAAAGTGTATTTAGAAAAAGCAAATGGAAAAGGGCACAATACATTGAGCTGATARAACCTTAAATGAGGAGAAAATTCTCTGCTGGCAGAAGTTGGCACCATGCCTGGTACATCAAAGAAGCTGAATCAATCTGTAGAGAACCTGATCTCGAGTAACCCAATTTTAATTCCACTAAACAGTCTATGGGGTTTAACAGCCTTCTACATATTTTATTCATGGGTGAAAAATATAAGAAACATGGAACAAACAGAGCAAACTACATCTGTACTGTCAAAATATTACAGAAATAACCAGAAAAAAATTTAAAGGTACCACATTATCAATTTTAATACACTCAATACACACAAAGGTCTACCMCTTATAACATCGCAGTGCCTTAGTCTTAGATGGCATCTGCTGTTCTGAATTTCATAGYAGAGGGCACTGACACTTACTGAAACATCAGATTCAGTTTTAAGATACTGAATAAAAAGTTCTTTCTGGAAACACATTTTTTTACACTTTTTTCATTATGGCAAGAAAAATGAGAACACGTTCTGTTGCTAAATCCAGAATTGTGAAGGATCATGCCTTTTCCTGCCTTGAAATAAAACAARTCTTCTTCTATGCCATCTCAGTCCTCTGAGTAGCTCTCAAGCAAATATGGTTAGACTGTCTGCCACCCCAAAGAAGCCCAGAGCACAAAGACCAAGTGGGCACTAAGGGATTCATCTTCTGCCCCCAGTATCTCACTCCTTTTCTCTGCTTCCCACCCTCTTCCTTCTATGTACACCTAATATAAAATAAATCAGTACAGTTGAACTGGTATTTGCTCTTGTTTGCACCTTAATTTGGGCAGAGGACTTTAACAYTGAACTGCAACAGAAGGAAAGGCTGATAATCCATTTCATCTTCTGCAGGAGGAGCTCAAACATAACCCCCAAGAGATCACATGAGAATCATARCAGGACTTCAAAAGGAGCAGAGTGCAACAGTCACCATTTCTAGTCTTTTTTTCACTTGGAAGAYAGTTTTCAATACACTAATTTTCATCCACTTATTTCTAATTGTTTGTTTCCTATTTTGCAAGGTAAACAAAATTCCCTGGTGATACAATCTTTTATTTCCTTCAGAATGCAATCTGTCTTTTGGCATTCCCAGTCATTTTTCTTTCAGTTGATTTGAATGTTTGACCAGTCTCCATTTATTTTTCACAGATAAAATAATGTAATTCTGCAAGGCACAATTTCCATTGTATTATCCTCTACTTGTGCAGATTAGTTCACAGGAAAGTATCCAAACTGTTACTCCAAGTTGTACCAGCACTATATTTCTGTCACCATTTTCTTTTATGGTTATTTTAAAATTACTAAAAAAGAGCACCAACTGAAATATTTTTGCATTACTCTTTTTACCAGGAGCTCCAAATTGYCAATTATTTATGAGAAAAATTAAAGTAGATAATATGTAAGCAGAATAAATGAAAAAAAATGGACTAGATGTTTCATTTCAGAAGAGATTTTTTGAATCACTTTTCAGAATTGGAATCCATCAGCTGAATGTTCAGCACTTGGCAAAGCAGCCAATGMCATGTTGTACATCAACATGGTAGATATTGAGAAAACCACAAAATCTTTCATTCTGTTGCCACATAAAAAGRCCAAACCCACATATGAGCACTGCATGTGGCTCTGGTGTTCCATTTTCTGGAAGAGTCTCCTGGCATTAGAGAAGGAGATCAAAGGCTTGGGGCAGCTGCTGTACAAGACTAATATGGTTGGTGCTCCTTTGTGTGGAGAGGAAATGCTGACCAATATTTACAAAATCATGATTACAAGACATTTTATGCACGGCTGGTTCTTGCATGCAACATCTAGCATGTCCTTGATAAAAGTATCAGGGGATCAGATGAACAGAGACAAAAGGAAATATTTCTTCACTGCAGGTGGTAGAATTTGTAGACACAAAGACACATGCACACAGCAGGTTAACATATGAATTAGATTAYTGGACAACAGACGTACAAAAAGGATTAGTGTGACCATCCCTCAAATATCCCCAACACAACAGTTGTCAGTGCTGGCAGAGCACGAGCACAAGAGAATCCCTGCATTTCTTCCGGACACAGAATACTGTGGTAGATGGATGAGTGGTCTGCCTAAGTGGGGCATTCTCAATATGCCCATGTTGAACAAAAAAAAAAAAMAAACAACCAAGCAAACAAATTAGCAGCACTTTACTGTTTCTAATACAGTTTCTTAAAATGAAACAAGTGGCTCAGCCCTTTCAGAAAAGTCCATTTTCAGCCTCAGAAGAGAACAGAAATCAAAACTTTTTGTGCAAGTTGTAGCAATGCCATTTAATTAATGAAAAAATAAAACACACTTTAGATTTCCTTCAAGGAGCTACAGACTAAGCAACAAACAAGAAGTCTGATTTTTTCTACACCACCTAAGTTTCTTCAGAGCAATCCAGGAACCAACTGTAAACTGAAGAAATTTTTCTATGTGGAAGAAACACCAATGACAGGAATTTGTCTTAAATTCTAGCCAAAACTAGGTACTTTGCTACCATCTTGAATTCAGGACTCATAGCAATGAGCCCTCTACTAAAAATAGGCTTGGAAAGACTAATTCCATGTTGGAAGTGCAACACTTTAAAAATATATCTGAAAGCAGAATATTAATTTTCCCTTAGACTGATGGTCATAACACTCATCTGGAAAGCTGGAGAAACTTATCCAGATTCTTTTAGATCCTTAAGAATGAGTTTTAGATCCTTAAGGATGAGTTTTAGATATATGCATACTTTCAGTCTAGGACTTTAAGATGTTAGCACAGTCTGTAGGTGAACAAAGTGTTTGTAACAGGGGTGATGCAATGGTTGCCTCTGTGAGAAATTAAGGCATAATATGTTATTGTATCCTTCCTACAGACATGTTTGGAAACGCTCCTGAAGACAGCAAGAGCATCCCGTTTATCTTGAAAAAGTAGCAGGATGTGATCATTGTAATGATAGTAGGATTTCCTTTTGCACAGGAGTTAGTTGTTGGTTGCTTTATATGTCAGCTAGGACTTGAACAAAGGGTAAACTGGAAAAGAATTCTGAAAGAACATGTTCATAAGTGCAAAAAATAAAACCAACACCTTTGTATCTCCAAGGTGATTTGTTTGGAACCAACAAAATTCCATGAGCATGGAGTTCCACAGATGTACTAAATTCTGTTTCAGAGCAGACTGGAAAATTGTCTTGAATAAATTATAGTCCCTTGTAGCAAATAATTTCTATTACTTGTATATAAAGTTATACATATGCATACACAAGTTCTCATATTAACACCCTAAAATAGAGAGTTCTTCACTATCTTCTGAATTAACAAGTCAGTTTGGCCACATTTCTTCTTGAACAAAGGAAATCATGCATAGAACAAAAGTACATTTCTAAACAAATTGGAGGATTACAGGGGATATGAATTGTCATAACCATTAAAACTTTTAGACAAGTTTTTGTAAATACCAACTAAAATGCTAAGTGAAGAGAACAGTCCTATACATCTCTGTAACAACAAGATAAATCCTTGTCCTTTCCTATTGTGATGGCACATTACAAAAGACTACTATGAATCTTTTAAACTTGGTTATAGGATAAAAAAAAATCATAGCTTTAACTAGAAAGGAAACAAGAAATTAAAACCCAGTGGTTTTAATATGCTTGTGCAAAGACTAGTCTGTCTTCCTTTAGAGAAAATCCTTTAATTCACAAAAATATGCTGACACTACACCAAGTCTCAAAATTCTACAGGAACCATTTGTCAGTATAAGACCATTTTTAAATCAATTAATGTAAATTTCAAGATCACTCAGCTGATTTAGTTGAATCAGGTGATAAAGTACTACATTATATTCTTTGTAAATGAGGATGATATATCTCCATAAAATGTAGAGATGATCTTCCCTTACTGTAAAACATCTAAAGATCATAAAACAGTGACTACTCTATCAGCACAGTGATTAATTGCACCTGGATTTTAAAGAGGATTTTACTTTCTATTGAATTAAGTTATATCTGGGCTTTTTCAGAATTAGCTTCAGGATATTCACTTAGTAATTCTAAAATGCATATGTTCAGAATGCTATGGTTGGGAATTACACTTCTGAAAATTAAAATGAATTGCTACTATTAAGAAACTTTACTGGAAAAGTATYGAGAGAGAGGTTTTGTACAAACTTTGACTCCATAGACCAGGAAATGTTACCACACAGACTTTCATTATTTTACATATTTTGCCTTATGATATCAGAAGAGATGCTATCAGATTTGTGATATTTCASCAAGTTACACCTTTATTGCTGAGGCAAATATTCCTAATATTCTGAAGCCACTAGTGTGAAATATAAGATGTCCAAGTATTTGGCAAGCTGGAGGTTATTAATCTGCTCTTTATCACTCAATGGTCTTGTCAGAGTATGTATATTGTACATTTGCTTGCTGCAATTGAAGCAAACTTCAACTGAGATTCAACTCTAAATACTTGAATGAAAATATTAATTTGAAATCTCATTAAATGAATAAATCAATAAAAGATTAAGGTACATTAATTCTTATTGAATCTACTTCAGTAAACAGAAACTGTTTCACATTACCCAAAAGCATCAGAGAACATAGCAAAAATGAGATGATCATGGAGCTACAAATTCCMCTGTTTAAGCAATCTATCAGGTACAAAATAATGCAGCCATTTGCCAAATGCATTCAYATATCCAGATCAGAGCACCTGAGCTACTGCTGCAACTCTGCTTAAATTTACATTTCAATAAATTATGCTTCCAAGTGGCTCWAGACCACAAAGTATTTCTGCAGCACATTAAAACTTGCTACTATTCCTGGTTCAGAGGTTTCAGATTACATGTTTATACATTATTATGTGTTTATATAGGCCAAAGCCTTTCAACATTTCTGTGTGCAGGCATCAACATTCCTCCCTCCCCCTGCCCCCACATCAGGACAGAGCTAAGTGCAGGTCTAGTGATGGACAACCATGGCAAAAAACACATTCTAGAAACTGCACTTTGCACTTGCTACTTCAAGACACAAAGGAGAAGAGACTAATATGTCCTCAGAGTTTATYGGAGGAGTCTGCCTTCATCACTTTACCTGCACTGCTTAACCTTGCAGTATTTCTCATGGCCACCATTTCAACAATATCATTAAGAGTTTTCTGCTCCATTAGAAGAAAAGCTGTGTTGTTTTKGGAGAGCATATCAACACACAAAAGTTTTAGCACTTGGGCATATATACATATTYCCTCTTTGATTTTAACTCCAATCARYGCTCATTTCCCCACAGATGTAACCATAAAAATTTAATTTTCCCAGCAGATACTGGTTTTGTGACATTGAATCTTATTTTCTCTTAGCAATTAAGGATGCCAGGAAGGTTTAAAATTATGTTTAATATTATACTTCTTTTTTGTCTTACTTCTGAAAAATTCATTCTGTTCAATTATCCCTTCACATTGAACAGAAACGGAATCAGTTGTACAGCACTAAAGTGTCATTATCTTTTTGTTGTGGAAGTTGAACTATTTCATGTATACGTGTACTAATATATGTTTAACATATGAACACATAATTGTTAAAGCTAATGAGTTCCATGCCATTTCAAACTTGGAAAATTTTGTATAGCAACAAGAGCACAATAATTTTTCAACAAAACTACGCTATTTCAGGTGTACTGAAGAAATATTCGACTTGAGAGCCTTACCAAATGACCTGCCAGAAATCCCTGGTCTCTTAGTYCAGGATTCAGTGAGTCTTCTCCCTCTAACACTGTTCAATCCATATATYCCTTTAAAACAATAAGCTGTTTATCACAGTGTTTCATATTAATGAGGAATGTACTTGTAATATGAAAATTAGATGTACAGAAAAAAATATTTATATAAGCTAAGCACACAATGCTCACTGAAAAAATATAACTACTGTAAAAAAAACCCTTCACACAAATAAGAAAAAACAGCCTAATTATGACATTTGGATGCCCAGTCTTGGAAACTAGTGCTGTAAGATTTCTGTAGTCATAGCATCCTCCATTTTTTTCTTCATAGAKCCATCAGTAACTATTTTAGAAAAAGGACCTGGTTTAAAAGGGATGTTCAAATATGCTGTACAACATCTCTCTATAAGCTGGTAGGGCTTCACAAAGTCATGTGCACCTCTCAGCTACTGCTGAGTCTTCGTTTTGTTTCTAGTTGAGGCAGGAGGAGGAAGCCTCTTACTCCTTATCCAAGTAATCATCAGTGACACAGACAACAGTGGAGATTTGCAGCAGAACAACTCAGGTGATTCATTCAGCAGCTTCCCTCAACAGTSTGTGTGCTAATGAGGAATATTTCATATGACCTAGAAGACAGCTAAAATGTTCATCATAGCACTTGCTGAAAGAACAGCTCTGGAGGAGTACTCAGCACATTTTGTTCATCTCTTTATTGAGATAGATCTCACTTTCCACTGTCCAACTCAATGACCCCAGYTCCTTACAACTGTATTACTCCACCTTTTCTTAACCTTTATATATTACTAAAATCTCCAACCACATTAAGTGTCTCAGTTCCTGAAAATGTAAGTTTCCCTTCAAAAGGGTTACAGCATCAGTTTTAGATAGAAGAATAGAWAAGATCACATGAAAATCGTCAAAATTGCTCCCCATATTTACTAAAAAAATTCTAATTCAGAAACTATTAACCTTTCAGGTATGTCTTAAAAGAAGCATGAACCAAGCAAAACCAGTTTGCCTTGGGAGTAAAAGAAAACCCGGTGTGAGAAAATTACGCAAAAAACCGAGTCTAATCCTATTGAAAACTRAGGCAAGTTGATGATAGCTCAAATGATCAATACTAACATTCCCATAACAATATGAGTGAAGGATAAAACAAAAACCCCCTCTCAATGGAGCAAAGRGTATTGTGAAGACTGTAGAACCATGCCAGTACAGAGGATCCAGGAAAGAACAGCTGAACTAATCATCTCTGGAACCCASACTCAGAGACCATGCCCAGGCAATACCAATAACCTTGCACAATCTGCAGTTAAAGAGTTATGTAGTCCAGTAAAAAAAAAACAAACCCCACAAACTAAAATCAAACATATTTAGGCAGGAATTTCAGACCAATGCTCCTACCATTATGTGGCAAGTTCAATAGTGCTGTCGCTGGAACTTGAAAAAAACAAAAAGCCCCAAATTCTGTAAGGGAAATAAAAAAGCTCAACAGCCTTCACTACAACACTGGCATAGATCCTGTGGCAGGCAAACTGCTCATCACAGATGACTTCAATGTGCTGCTTTGGCAGCTGACATCTGGTATACAGCAATTGATCACAACAAAGCTGGCAAGATAAACAGCAGTGAACTTATGTTGTTCAATAATTTGCTGGATTATAAGAAAGGGCTTGTACTCATCACCAATCTGACAAGTCATGTTGGGAACATCAATATTTATAAGCAGGTGGATTTCACTGTGAGTGACTTTGTGTCTCAGATCAAGACATGGCACCATATAGTAAAATCTACAGTATAATTACCTCAAATTCTAGTCTTGACATGACTGTCAACATGTATTGTTGCTGTCACAAAAATCTTGCCAAATTTAATTTGCATAACTATGGAGAAAGCTCACCAATGGGAAAACATTTTTACATGGGGAACCCATGTTGGATTTTTGTTTTCTTTTGTTTCTGTTTAGTTGGGTTTGGTTTTTTTTTTTCAGTAGCGCACATCTCCACAGAGCAGAACATCTTGTTTATGAAGACGCATGACATACTTTCCCAGAGAGATCAAACTGACTGGAAAAAAGGAAGTGTAATGGATTTACAATGATGAATTCTGAAGCTGCACAGTGTTGACTTCAAGAGCAGCTATTTCCAAGACAACATGCAAAATTGACATAAAATATAAAAATGTCAATGTAATAATCACACACCCCCTGGATAAAAAGAAACAATGCCATCAATAACATTATCACTAATGACAAGTCATAAACTTAGGAGCTGCAGAAGCATGTGATGGAAATTATAGTTGATCCATATGAAAAAATAAAACCTCAAATGTATTTTTTTTTACCCAAGGTAATCT
Organism: Alauda arvensis; assembly: GCA_902810485.1. Lineage (NCBI taxonomy): Eukaryota > Metazoa > Chordata > Aves > Passeriformes > Alaudidae > Alauda > Alauda arvensis. The sequence goes on along the minus strand of CADDXX010000748.1, from coordinate 66,874 downwards.
GTGTTCTGGGGAGAAAATCTCTYTCCCTCACCTGTCAAGCTCACTGCCTTATAAAACATTTTATATGAGTCAATAATATTTTTATATATATTTATGTGTGTATCTTGTTSCTTTATATACTGTTACATGATTTGTTGTGTCTGAAATCTTCAGCAACTGGGTCAGCTCATTCCCAGTAATAYAACAAATTACAATCCTTTGGTCATCAAAACTTATTTCATCATGCTATAAAAAATGTCATATAAAAAAGTTCTGGTCTACTATGTAAAAGAAGAATGCTTCAAAATAAAAGATTTTCATGTCAGGTTTAATTTAAATCAATTCAGTTGTTTTCTGGGTTTCATCAAAGTCAGTTCAGTTTACTAAATTCCTGTTGTTATTATCACAGATTTATGCATAAAGGAACTGTTAAAAAATCACCTTCTATTAACTAAAGAAATAATTTGCAAGCAAAGTCATTTAAGCAATCTCAAAACCTAAATTTATATTATTTTTACTACTCAGTTATTCAATATATCTGAAAAAGCTGAAGAAGCAAATAGAACTACAGGTAAAATTTATTTCTCARTCATTACATGAAACCAATATAAGGATTGTCATCTCCTGTTTTACAATAGYATTTTTATAATTTTGGAGAAAATGCCAAATAGTATCAGTTATAAGGGGATAAGTTAGTATAAAGCAATAAAACATAATAAAATGTTTGAAAGATTCTTTCTCCAGAACATATTTTTAAACAAGAGGCATTGCTAAGGATTTAAGGATGAAATGACAACGTGTTAAGTAACAGATTTAAACACAGACAARTAGTCTCAATTTCCTGTTGAAATGTGAATGCCATGGCCAGCTGGTTAGAAAAGACTAAWCTTAAATGGTCTGATAGACCAGCCTTTATTCAGATTCATAATCCTTATGGAAGAAATCCCTTGTATAGAGAGTTACCAATCAGACGTTTTGCAAGCCCATAGTCAACACTAAACATCATTTTCTTGATACTCATTACTTTTGTGCACCAGAACTTTCCATCAGAAAAAAGAACCCAAGAATTAATACAGAGCTATCATGTAGGTAAAAAGACTGGGTCAAATATGCTCTGATTTCACTGTAATAGTTTTGAAAAGACAAGGCAGAAGTAATTGGTATTTGCTTAAATATTAAGTACTTTTAAAAATTTTATTTCCTCTACATGTAAGGTAAGACAGGAACCTAAACTAGTGTATCATCCACAGAAAAGTAAGAAAAATCCAGAGGCGTTTGAAATTATCGCAGGAAAGTATTTTCCAATTGAAACACTTAAAGAAAGTAGAGAGAACTGCAGTTTGTTCACCAGGTGACATTCATTGCAATTTTTTTTTCCAGTTTCTGAAATCTGTAAGTCAAATTTTGTAGTCCAGTCATATTCTTTTAATTAACTGATGAAATATGAAACAAGTCCTCAGCTTCCAAAAGGTGGATCACACCTACAGATATTTTCCAGTCAGCTCACTGCAGGCATTTCAAAAATCTACTTTAAGTGGTCAGGAATGATAGATTATGTTTTACAAGAYTTCAGTACAGTCTTTAATTATCCTTTTAGTCTGGGGAAGAAACKGAGTGTTTAAATATGACTTTAGAGACACTGCTTCTAGTAGACTCCTTATTGCTAAAGTGTCTTGAGTGATATACTCACAGTAAAACAGTAATCAAATCACATAACTGTTGGGACAATAAATTACTGTCAGAAGAGTTGGTAACACTGTATGTCACACTCCTCCTGTAGGACTTCTCAGTGCATGTTATCTTCAAATGCAAGGAAGTTGAGAAAAATTATTTTTGAACTATCAATCAAAGGGAGGATTGGAAAACAGTTTMATAAAAAACCTGTATAAATCTCCTAGGTTTATCATCCTGATACTTACACTGTTGAATAAAAAAATGAATATGATTTATTTTGCCAATCTTACAAAAAATAATTCTGTTTGAAATAAATATGAGCTTGCAAAAATGGTATTCTCCAAATGTAAAGAGGAATTCAGTAACTATGTCCTAATTGTCTCCAGTCTATCAAAGTAACAACAAAATGCAAAAATGAACAAGGTTTCATACAATTTATGACAGAGTCTGAATTCTGCCCTACTGGTCTATATCAGACTACTAGTTTAAATGAAAGAGGTGGGTGAATCAATCAATTAATCATAAAATGTGCCATACATTTCTGATTTCTTTCYTCTCAAGTGAGCAGATAGAGTCACAAATCAGACTTGCTTAGTTGTCTTTCAAGCACAACAAAACGTTCATTCATTAAAAAGAGGGTCCTCATGTTAAAGTTGTGTATTGGATACTGGAGTTTTCTCTACAGTATTTGTCACTCTGAGCATTCCTATAATCATTCAATTCTTCAGAAAATGTGATGAAACACTGTTGTATTRAGTCTCACTCTACCATGCAGCTAGTATTAGCTGGTTAAAAGCAGAGTGTTCACACATTTTCAGGATGAACTACATAGAAACTGTAGAGGAGATGTGAATCAGTGTGTCAGCCTTTATAAATCTGTGATTCCTTCTGCACCCACACATCCTCTGTGCTCAGAAGCCCACCACAACTCTGGTTGAGGTGCAGATATGCAGCTTTAAACAGGTAAGTCCCACTGAGAGCTAGATGTCATCCAGACCTTTATGTGCATCCCTGAGATTATTTTCATTGTCTTTTGTCTTACAAATGGGCACAAAAAGAGGTGCTGCCATTTTGTGTCATTCAATTATCTCAGAAGTAAACWGACTCATTTAGAAAATAGAGCACACACTACCCCAGTCAGTGGGTATTTGAARCCTTGGAATATACCTTGCCAGGGAATGTACAAACTGTCAGGTCAGAGTTTAGAACCAGTGCAGAGCCTTTATGTTCAACCAGGCTCATTGTATCACAAAGGATGTGAAATTACTGCTGCTAGAAAAAAAGAGTATGGAAAAGGTAGTGCAGGGCACATAGCAGGGAAGGAAAAAGGGGTCCAAAATTCAAGATTTGTATTTAGAAGCATTTTAATACARACCACCCACAAGCTGGGCAAAAGTTCTAACCCCTAGATTTATAAACAGTCAAGTAGTGCACATCCTCTCCTTCTCCTAAGMAGGAATTTTACAGTAAGTCACCACATCTGACAAAGGTTTTTACTGACATGAACTCCAAGGCACAGACTGGACATAGTTTCAGACCTAAGATGTCTAAACCTTCCAATATGGTAGGAATGCCAACATGTCTCTGTTGAGAAATCATTTGTAAACCTTTGCCAGTTCATGGCATTTCCTTCCTTGCACAACTTTATATCTCCATGCATAAATTAAGGAAAAATGGACAGTTGAATTTTAGGATCTTTTCCAGGAACTAGGCATCAAAAATGCCAACAACAATCTAACTTACATGTGTTAACAAGCCTCTCTAGAGTACAGAGTTTATAATCAGTTCACATTGGGCTTATTTCAAGAGTCCAAGCTTTTCCATTGGCAGAAAAAAAATTATAAAAATAATGTTCAGATTTTTTTCAGCTGTGTCTATCACATCTCAAAAAATCGGGGACTTTTATACTAAAAATTGGATGTGAAATCATTTTCATATCTTACTAATCTCAATGACTTTGTTGTTTGGAGTGCTACAAAGAACACAGAATCTGATTTAACTCGGGTTTTATACTCCACACCACAATAGCCAGATGATTTTTAGATGTGAATTTACCTCACAGCCTGTCAAGTGCGTGTGATGAGACATACATCAAGGTTAATTGTTCAAAGGGAAAAGAATAACAAAGAAAAATCAAGAGCACAAAGGGCAGAAAAAAAGTAGCTTTTTTAAAACAATGTGTTTACCTTTCCTGTAGGAACAAACTTCTCTGAAAACGTACCTCCCTTTCAAACATTTCTGGGTCAAAAGCGTAAAGAACATGGCAGAATGCCAGGAATGTCAGAGCACTGAAAATAACATGCCAATGATATCAAAGGAGGATGAATAATAATGCAAGAAAAGTGAAAGGTCATATACTTTATCATAAGGATAAGGGGAGAATTTTAATACTTCATATCAAGACAAGCAGAGGTATCCAATCAAAATCWAATTAGAATGAAAAAGAGCACAGTCCACTTTTGTTGTTAAAATTTAGCAGAAAACTTGAAAGAACGTTGTGAGATTTTATCTGTCAGAGAGAATTTGGGCATATTATTGTACAGTGAAAACCCATCATTCAGAATTTTAGAATTAGAAAACTCATTCAAAAGAAAAAAGAAAGAATACTAGAAAATGCATTTCTCCTAAAAATTCCCTTGAAGTTAGAGACAAAGCTCAAGTTTGTGAAACTGTTATAAGGAAAGGAACAGTACTGACTTCAGTGTACTGAACTTAGTTATACTTCAGGGAAAACAGATTTCTTAACCATACTTGAGAKAAAATTAAGAATATGAAAAACTCAAACTAATTTTCACTAAATTAAAAAGTGGCAAGTTAGGCAATAAATGTACATATTCAGATTGCCTGATCGTCTTTTAAAAGAAGTAAAAAACATCTCAGAAGCTAAACACATTTCATTTTTTTAGCACCTCCCCAGCAAAATATATCAATTTGGAAGCTCTTTTAGCAYGTAACTAATTTAGTGAAGTAGCTAATTTAGCTGGGAGACAGAAAATTAAAATACYACCACATCCCTCTATTTTTGTATAAACAAAATTCAAAAGTATGCAAAACATAAGTAAAATAATCCCAAAGCAAATTATTAACATTGCATTTTTTCTGGTATTATCTGCTTAAACAATCTTGAGTGTAGGTATAATTTCAATTCAAAGCCATGTCAAAGTATATATACATACACCTGTCTGTCTAATAGAAACTAAGGAAGTCTGTTAGCTCAAGAGCAATATTTAAACTTGGCACAGTTAGAGAATCAGGCATGTTTTCAKGCTGTGTTCACCAGAAGAGCAGAAAGGGGGCTGCTTTTCTGGCAACTCACCATGTAAGACCATGATCTGGAAAGTCTGTATCTTTAAAACCTTCTTATAAGCTAATTTCATAAACATCTAAGAAATCTTCCCTAAAATGGCAAAATTCAAAATTTAAGGTCAAAATGATATTTTAAATACAAAGTTAAAAAGCCACTTGAACATTCAAAGACAGACTTRTTGGAATTAATAGGGAAACAGAAGAAAAGCTATTTGCCTACTAACAACATGAAGTATTCATTTGTGTAATAAGAACCATGAATTTCAAAATTAATTCACTTGTTTCTATGAAAGATAATGAAAAATTGAATAGAAAATGCCCTTTCAGTTCTAATAATTTTTATTTTCGAATGCTAAAGATATCAGAGAAAGCACTGTTATTCTAGTGATATTGTACTATTAGCTGTAGCATACAGAAAGACTAAAATTAATTGACTAAGAATATGGTACAGCAGAAGAAACAGCTGAAAAATGTTCTCAGTCCCTCTTGCCAAAATGCATTTCTAAAGCACAAAGAATAACAGCTAATTACTATGAAGACAGCTAAATATAGCACTTCTCAAGCTGTATTGTTCCAAATGTCTGCCTAAAAGCAAGAAACAGTATTTCTTTTTCTACTTGTTTCTTCTGTCTCCCTATACGAAAGGCCCCTGGAGTTTCMGGTCACAGCCAAGGCCTTTAGCCCAACCCCTTGAGTGTTTTCTGAAGGCTTTGTAATTTTTGTAGTGTAGGCAATGGGCTGAGGTGTAAATGATGGTGTCTAGACTCATGTGCACACTGCCAACATAAACCAGGCATTTTTCTCATTTTCAGGTGAGGGCTACTCTGGGCTCCAACCTTYTGACTTGCCCTGATGCATGCAGTAATGGGACACCTTGAAGGGACTGCAAARCTTTTGCAAGGAAAACCCTGGTTCAAAAGATATTTTGCCCCCACTCATCTCACTCTCAGGGGCTCACCCAGCTGCAGAGCAGTTTTCAGCCACTTCTTCAGGCAGGAAGTAGCTCTGTGGCTGTTATCAGAACTCTTCTGCAAGTCTGGGATCTCAACCTGAGCTCACTGCASCAAAGCTGTGGGGTTCCCTGAGGTGCTGAGGCAGCTGTGCAGCACCCCTGCAGTGTGCCAGCACCTGCATCCAGGCAGACCCATGGAGGAGGTGGCGAGCCCACAGCTTCTGGGCTGAGAGAGACAGGGTGGGGAAGCAGCAACAGAAATCACCAACCAGGCCTTGCTGCAAAATCTGCCTGTCTTACGGGTCTCTCCAAAAAAGCACAGTGAGGAGGAAGCATGTAGATGGTGCTTTTGTCCTTCCTCAGCTGGCACCCCATAGACCCCATCTCTCTTGGGCATATATGTATGAACACATTGGYAGGAATGATCCCAGGTGCTGTGAGGTCTCCTTCCCCTCTGCAGGGTTGGAAGCCCCTGTCTGTGGCTACCCCATCCCCAGCACAGCAGTCATAAGGCAGTGCCTGTGTCCTCATCTAAACTGGGAAGAGCCTTGGCACACCTCTGGAGGCCCACTTCAAGACACAGTATCATGAATYCTCCCTGTTCCACACTATTGATCCCTGCTTTATATGTGTTGCTGTAACTCAAGACAGTACTGCAAATTATCAAGACGTGATGTGAAATAATCATCCTAGGAAATTTGATTTTGTGAGAGCAGCTAAGCCTGTCATTTAAAGCCACACTCGTGAGAAGAGGTCCATGACATTGGTGGTGCTGTTATCCCTTGCTTACTTGTGCAGGTCTTTCACCTGAAGCCATTGAACAGTCAGACACTGAAGCCCCTCACGGAGAAAGCTGAACAGTGGGCAGCATCCATTCCCTGAGAGCTGGATGGCCTGGGCAAAGGGCATGTTCAGCCCTACCAACCATACTTGCCTCAAAACCTGGATCTGGAAGTCACTAAGGCAGCCCTCCAACAGCGAGCAGATTATTCATGATGAAAWAATGTATTTGAGGATAGGAAACAGRGCCACYSAGGAAACCTCCTCAAAAMCAWCTTAAGTACCCCTCCATTTCAATAATCTGTCCYGCTCCTCCTTCCTTTCAGCTATTATCCTCAAGAATTTGAAGTGTCCTTGCTAAGAAAAGAAAGGAATATATTTCAGAGTCAGTCCTTTTACTCCTGTTGCTACACTGTAGTCCAGTCTTCTTATAAGATGGACTACACACAAAGGGGGAAAGAGAACAAAAAAGTGGAAGATAAAAAGAAATATGTTTTTTTCAGCTGCAGCACTTTTCCTGGAAAGTCACATATGCAGCTGACACCATAGACTATTGRCTATACCAGGAGCCTTTCTTCCTAGTCCTGGTAAAGTATTTTGTTCTCCTCCCAATATCAGCCTTTGAAACAAAATTCTATGTTACTAATATCAATTTATCAGTGTGTGTTTTCTATGCTTTTCTACAGTTGTTATACACAAATATTTGCCATTTACAAGAATTTGGTATCTCAGAGATACACTTCCTTCTCTCAATGGAAGCAGGATACCCACAGAAAGACAGGTATTTTACATAACTGTAACAAGACTTTTTTTCCTCTCTTCTTCCTTACTTTGTTTTCATTTTCTTTTCTCTCTGTCTTTCTAGAGCACAAAGAGTAGAAGAATAAAGAGACAAAAAGGGTATTAAAAACTCTTTGAGGATCTGACAGAAAAGGCTGAGCATACCTAATAAGGAASTATTCTATAGAGTTAGTTTGTTCTTAATTCTACTGCGATTATCACTGTTACAATCAAAGATGTAGAYGTTTTGATTAACCTTGATTTCATCCTTCAGTGTATTCAGTGTTTACCCTRTATTTAGGTTAACCTAAAAAAATTAATACATCCCTGGAAGGAAAATCCTAATGAAGTAAAGCCCACATCAGATTCTGTGGGCCTTTATATCCCAAGATTATTTGGAAACTTTCAATGTTTCAATCTCTTCATCTATATGTGACATGATGGTCAGAGAAATCTCAGCTAGCTCACACCSCAGCTTTGTGCCAGAGTGGCTGCTCCCGAGCTGCCTGCAGTCTGGGTAGCAGTGCAAAGCAGGAGCTGCTTTGTGTTGTCAAAGGTCTCTAGATGTAGCTGTGCCTAGGATTCAAAGTAAGAGAGCAGAGATGGCCCTTTTCTTGTCCTATTATGAGAGATCCCTTATTCCTCCAAGCTCAGGGGATGAGAAAAGAGGAGGAACAGAATCATGTACAGCCCTTTTAAACTCTGGGAAAAAGGGGGTCAGGCCCACAGGTGATTGGCCGCCCAGGTGAATTGGAAGGGAACATTTGCACGGCAGAGAGCAGTGTCAGGGAGAGATGGACAAGGGACCGAGGGCTCTGGAACAAGGGGAAGGGTCAGAGTGAGATTGACATCCCAAGGGAGGGAGGAGACAACTTTGACAGAACCGAACAGGGCAGGGAAGAGGGGAGGGGAAACAGGGATAGTCCATTAAGAAAATAAACAACTTAACAAAAACCCACAAGAGTGATTTCCCCTCCCCACAAACCCAAAAGTGCTGGTGTCTCTACTCTTCCCCTTACCACATTCTAGCCTCTGTCTAGGAGAGACACTGCTCACTGCCATGCTCCCTCTAATTACAATCACGCAGAGAGCAGCCTGAAATTTCTAACAAACCCAGACTGTTAATCAGAACTACGTKGTTTCCCACTTTTTTCTTTCTACTTGCTTTTAAGGAGACATCTATAGAGAATAAAATCATGCTAATTTGATGAGGTTTGATATGTTTGSTATGAAGTAATGCACATGCTTATGCAGAAACAAATACATAGTTCTCCCTTTGTTTGAGGCACTGTTCTCAAGAGCTTGGACCTTCTTACATCACCCTCGTTCACAGAAGTTCGCAGAAATAAAATTAATTAGGGAAATTCTTAGAAAATATTTATTTTCACATCTTTTCTGGCTGGAAAACATGGAAAGGGGAAAATCTCCTGTTTAATTTAAAGGAAATGAAGCATCAGTTCCAGAGTCCCCTCCTAAACCTAAGTAATGTAAATCTGATGTATCATCAAAAAGGTCTTCTTTTGGAAAGCATGACTTTACTACAGCCCTGATGAAACAAGATACATGCCTGTGAGAAAGTATTCCATTGAGTGGCTACCTTCATCAGCAGTGTTTCAGATAACCTCTGGCAATGTTAGAAAAAAAACCATACAGGAAAATTAGTCTTGTATTTTTTTAGGTAGAAAATTGATGGAGAAAGCCAAGATCATTAAACRAGAAGAACTTTTTGTATATGCCCTTTATCCAGCTTGGGACACTTGAAAGTCAGTCACTTAAAARGTGYTTATGAAAYTCTTCAACTAGTTTAARTGTAAGAAATTATTTTKCAATATATTCATRCCCTTTGTTGCCTTAATCTTTCTTCTAATACAAAATTTWTTTGTATTGGATTTGGGACTCCRTTGATGTCYGCAAAATAGTATCTGTATCATTTWTATTTCTCTAGGARGCTCATRCCTTTATTCTGGAGGTTCCTTTTCATGTCTATACTGAGCYTTACAAGTCATATCTTTTTCACTGTTCCTGCTCACTGTAAAGAATCCCTTTTTATTTTTCTTTAATACAGCATTTTTTAAAATATCTGATGTGTTTGTTGTAATAAGGTAGTTTTCCACAAAAATATTAGTAATCTTCAAAAGCTTTCTAGTATAACTTACCTACCCAATGACCAACTACTCTGAGATAGAGAAAAGGGAGGGAGAGATTAAACATATAAAGTAAATATTGCATATATTGTCCAAATCTCAAAAGGCATTTGTTTCTTACTAAAAGCTTTACTTTTACTTAAAAGGCACAGGCAGTAATACATACACGCAGTATTAAGGTGACTATATTTTCAAATAATCAACACGAGCACTAAGACACTTGGTGCTGACATTTTTAGGGTCATAAAGGAGTCACATTAAATTCTAAAAAAAGCATATTTTAGAAGTTGCTAGTCCTGGCTTGTGGCTTAGCAGTGTGTGAACCTTTGGAATTAGATAGCCGACTTCCTTCTGTATTCCCTATAGGAGAAGGAATACCACAGCAATGAACAGCACTGATGCATTCATATTAGTGGATGCCTCTGTTATCARATTATGACAGAGATGTAAAAAAGAGCTAAGCAACAGAATCACAGCAAACTTTGTAGTGTTCAGAAGTCCTCTCTCTCTGATTCAATCTGTGAATCAGCAGATTGACCATGAAAAAAGAGAGATAGGTACAACTTTTATATTCACCTGATTTAGTGCTCACATTGAAGAWCACTCAGGATTCATTCCAACAGTTTACTTATTCCTTGATAAAAAAGAAGTCTAGCTAAACTAGAGGTTTAGAATCAACATACTGGGAACACATACAGAAAACCCCAGAGGAAACCCTCTGCTTATCCCAAAGGATATCCAACCCATTGAAGTTTACAAACTTGATATAGTTCTTATCTTCTCAGTATTGGAGCATCAATGTGCAATGCTATGGATTCCCCCCAATCTCAGGATAAAACAGGGTTTTGTAGGTACTAAGTAACAGAAATGTTTGAAAACTATTCACAAAAGATATCTAACTTCCTATTGACAATTGGTACTAGCATGCCACATCCCCACAACYGCAACTTGTTACCAATACCAGATATATGACCAAAAGGATGCACAATAAATGCATGTCATCCTCAAATTCTCTCCTACGCATTGCACACCTAAGCTTGAGTCAGAAATTTGTGGGGTTTATCCCAATAGTTGTCAAATGTGGCAATACACGTTTACTCAAAAGATTTATCTCAGAGAAAATAATTTTATGTTTTGGGAAGATTTGCCTACCTTCCTAACAGCTTCTATGTCAGTGTGCACTTTGCTTTTCCCAGTTCATAGCCAGCCAGCATAGCACCTTGCCATGTTATTGGGACATACCAGCCCCCAACAAACCAATTCACCACAAACTTTGGTACTGCTTCAACAAAGCTTCCCAACTCCCTAAAAACCTAGGAAAACCATCTTATAGCTGTCACAGTCACTGGTCTCAAGTTCCCTGGAACCAAGCACTTTAATTTGGATTTAAGTGGAAACTAAGTACTACTGGAGTTAATGATCTCACCAATTAAAGTCAAGGCAAATGCTCTCTGTCTGGACTTTTGGAATTTTTATTTTTTCTAAAAGTATAAAATCTATTGTATGAAAGAAATTAATTCCTCCTTTAATGAGAATATAATATCCAGGCATTGAAAGACCTCAGAAAAATTATTTTCAGCTCTGAATTCCTAAGTCTCCTAAAGTTCACAAACGTGTTATTTTAAAATTTTACATGAAACATATCACTCAAAAACTCTCATGGTTTATGATTTGGGGATTATGGACCTTGAGGCAAAGAGCAACACTGTTGCAGCAGCCCTCTTGTTAGAGGGTAGAAAGGAGCCAAGACACAAAACAAAGCACAAAAAGGGTCCGGGTTTATTCCTCTTTACAGCTCAGCCATCCTGACTCCAACCATTCACTGACTGCCTGCAGCAAGCTCCTACTGTGGGTTTCCCTTGCAGCCTCTGACTGCTGGTGATTTCCTGCTGAACTCTGACTGCATGGAWTGGTCTGCAGACTCTGAATGCAGGCTTTTACCCAGCCAGACTGTGACTGCAGGTTCCAACAACAGGCTCTGACTGCAGACCCAGACTCACCTCACAGCAGTGATTCACTCTCCCCAGGATCCTGCTTCATGAATCTCTCCTTCATCCTCCTCAAGGCTTCTCCCTCCATGATGATCTTCCCCTCACCAGCAAATCCCCCTCTTTTACCTCACTCACCCTTTTTGGATACAGCTGTGACTCATCAAGGGTGAAGCTGTATTGGGTAATTAACACAGCTGTGACTTATCAGGGGTGAAGTCACCTGTATCCCCTGCTCCTACACAACAGGATGAATGCACAGGAGTCTAGAAAAGGGCTTAAAAGAACACTAACGGCATCAAGCAAAAAGTCTGAAGCACAAGGACAGGTTGAGAACCACATTACTTACATTTCCTCTGTATTTAGGAGCTACTTTTTTTCTAATTTTTATTACTCTTAGTTAGCATTAAGAATGGCAGTAATCAACATCTTTAGTAACGTTGAATTTATTGAAAAAATGAGAATTTCATCATACTGTGCGAGACTTCAAGGTCATTCACACTGCAGTAACTGCAAGTATGTTGCCCAAGTGAAACTGGAGAGAAAGTCTAATTGTTCTGTTTTTTGATTTTTCAGCTGTGTTTACCAATCTGAGTGCATACTGATGGCATTGATAGCTGCAAATTTAAACAAGGAATGACAATAAATAAGAGATAAGTAATCAAAATGTAATGATGGAATCATCTTTTCCATTATCAATTTATGCGATGTTCTTTTGAGATCTATCAAGGTATTTCAATTTCATATTTTCTTTTTGTATTGGAGCAACTGATAGCCATTACATCTGGATAACCTGAGATGAAAACACTTCATTGTGTTTATTAAGAAACATCAATGTGCRTTGTTTTTTCCTTGTCTTTGGTAAATATCCCAAAGCGTCAGCAATAATTTAATCAAGTATCTGCTACTTTACAAAAAAAAAACCCACAAAAATATTTGTTAGGAATTAATCTGAGCTATCTCAAGTGAATAAGGCATCTCATAAACATGTGATAAGTGATAAACTATCTAGTGAATGAAACATATTAGCAGATMATTTTGAAATTAAAGAAAAACCCCAAGCTGGATAAAAATCCATCTGTATTTCCTCCAGCGTTCTCTGTCTGGAATGCTGGTTGCTGTTTACAGTTGCCCAGGTCTAACTGTACTGGGACRGGAACTACAATGCCTAAACAGTACAGATAAAACCTACTCAAAAATAGAACAKGCAGAAGTGTCCTAATAAAATTCTTATGGGTCTCGTGAGGTTCTCAAGCAAGATCTGCAGAAAAGGAATAAGAAAAATTGTGAAATGTTCATATTTTAAGACAATAAAAACCAATGAAGTCGCTACCAAGCAGGCATTAAGTCATCCCTCACCCATTTTTATGCTGCAATTCTGCTGCTCTGAAACCTATTTCAGCTAAGATTCAGGGTAACTTTCTTCATGCATATATGCAAGGCATATAACACCACCTSTTCCTGAGGGCAAAACTCACAAATTAGGTACTATTAAGTACATAAGTAGTTAGAAGATTAAATTACCTAGTAGACATATTGCAACTAATAAATGAGTGGGAGGTATATTTTTCCAAACTCTTTTAAGCTTTGGGCTTCTCTACTATTCTCACAGGGGCTTCAAAATTAACAACTTCAGTTCCAGGTATTAGAAGGCAAAAGCTGCCTGAGGTGTGTTTCAGAAAGCAAACAAACAAACAAGARTAAACAGTTTCATAGAATATCCCCCTCCCTCCCCCCACACAGTCAACATCTCCTGAACAGCAACAGCTGGGTTGCCTATTTATATCCAGCAATCATGAAGGTGTGCACTACTCCAAGAGCATCCYAGGAAAGAAACTGTTCCTCAGAGATTTACCCTGGGCAAGGCACAATCACAGGCTCCCTAACAAACACGTCAGAACTCATTAAGAAGGAGGCTCGTAAATACCAACAGATTATTCCAGCCATAAAGCTACAATACTAAAAGCAAATTATTTCTATGGGCTTTGAATCAGGTATTAATGGTGTGTATCCAAATCCCTAGGAGGTGTAAACTAGTGTAGCTCCATTGGCTTCAACACAGAAGGACTCTGATCTGCTTGAAAGAATCTCCCTTTGGGGAGCTGTTTTTGAGTTGTGAGATTTGTATCCAGCTCTTTGTTTTTATTCTTTCCCATTCCTCAGTACATTCATCAATTTTTACACAGATCCAAATTAAACCCTTTGAGAATGAGTTCCGTGCAGAAATAATTTAAAAGCCCAGAAATGTCAATTAAAATAAGGTAAAGCATTCATAAATTGAAAACAAAACTACCATTATAGACCAATAAATTAGACTWTGTAGAATTAAACCACCAAGGATTTGAGATTAAAAAACCCAAAAATCAAACAAGTAGTTCAATGAAACTGTAGAACCGAAACTAATGAAGCCTGTCCTCTGATTTGTGCCCYGTGGTAAGATGTTTTCTGAGTCAAGGGATGTGTGAGCTCAAACTGAAACTTTTCCTGAAGTAGACTTACATAYAAGATCTATCTTTTCTAAGGATTTGCTGAAATATCTAATAACAGGTGATTGTTGGCTTTTTGTTCATCTGAGACAGTTTTATCATCTATATTCCAAGTACATGTTTTCATTATTGTGTAGGTCTTAGCTTTCCCTGGAAACTCTCTACTTCTATCAATCAAGAGGGCTCCTCAGACATGAATAAAAATAAGATAGTTGTAAGTGTTTTTTCCTCAGGAAATTATCTACTCAATTCCAAATATATGTGAATTTGAGGCAGCAAAACAACAAAGAACTAGTATCTTTATACTCTTAGAGGAGTTATACCGTATTTACTTTTATCTTTGCATATCTGATTATCAAAATGGATGTTACTYAAATCTGGATCACRGAATGYTTTCATGGCAGGGATCTCTTCCACTAGATCAGTTTGCACAAAGCCCCATCTAACCTGSCCTTGAAYACTTCCAGGGATGGGGCATSCACCACTTTTCTGGGTAACTTGTGCCAATGCCYCACCACCCCCACAGTAAAGATTTTCTTCCATATATCCAAYCTAAATTTCCCCTGTTTCTGTTTGAATGCATTACTCCTTGTCCTATCACTACAGCYCCTGATGARTAATATTTTACTAGTCATAGGCAAAGCCCCCWCAGTTCCCTAGAGCTTGAAGTCTGATCTAGACAGTGGGATTTTGATAAAAAAGTATAAAAATAGCATTGAACTATCATGTACTCGTATTACTTTCACTGTTAAATTGCTAAAATTCTCATGCATTTACAGTACAWGACATCTGGATGAACTTTTAAGTATATGAAAGACATTAATTATTCATTTCTAATTAATTATGCTGAATATTTTGCTTCTTGCACTGTTGCTCATTATATAAATTGACTATCAACCTGCAGTTACTCAAGCAATGCAAAATCCCAAATGAAGATGGTTAATGCGTGGCACTAATAAGAAAGGTGCACCTCAGTTGAAAGAAGAGCACTTTGATGGGTGTGCTGTGTTGGCTGGTAATAAGTCTCTGATGAATCTGCGCTATTGATTGCTTTTGGGAAAGTACCTACGTGATATTCAAATTCTTAAATGGCATCCCTGATCCTCATTGACAAACAAATATAGCAATTTCCAAAATAGCTTCCCACTTCTTTAATAAAGTGAGTACAGGAAGTATTTCACCAGCTTGGTAGTTTCTGTGAACATKTATTAATTCATGTAGTCCAGCAACTCTTTCAATCTATTACTAAGCGAGAAGTTATTGACAATGCTACCATTGCTATTAACAGATATTCATTACTCCTATGGGTAAGGAKTATATTGAACAGCAGTTGTATCATTAAATAAAATAATATATTCCCAAGTTAATATGACTCTTTTCCAAAGTGAGAAACTGGAGATAATAGGCAGAATGTGGACATGTTACATAATTTAAACTACTAAACTCCTCTGTATATCAGCTGAAAGATTTAAGCACACTTTAAGCTACCTTCAAGACCTAATTCAAGATTCTAACTGCAAGTTAAAAGAGGATTATGTCAGTGCAGTGCAGAGCACTGGAGATTTGCCAGTGTAGCAGCACATATTYCTTCAGTAAAGACCACATGAGAAATGGCAAAAAGCCCTGCTATCTAAGATCCATGAAAATAATACCAATGCCAAAGAAATTGYTCTTACATTTCTTTTATACATTTATTAAGCAAAAAGACATCTGTATGACACATTTTTTCTCAATAAGAAGGAAAAGTAAACAGGTTGTGGTTGATTGCTTTCCCTATTTTATGAAATGTTCTTAGAAGGTTGYTCTGGAGTCCCTGAGAGCCCTACCAAGCAGACATCACAGWCTCCAGTGCTGTGAAATGTCTGGATGCAAAGAAGTTGGGTTTCTTAGGATATTCAGACCTAAGAGAAGAAGGAGTTTTTTTCACAGTTTGTTTTTGTTTGTTCACTTTCCATTTATCCTTCCATGTCAGTTCCCAACAGWACAGTATGAACAGAAAGCCAGGAAGATAAATKTAAATCTARAATGGCAGAATTTAAGTAAGAATAAAATAAGCCTCTCTCTAGCCTCCTCTKCAAYTCCCTTGGAAATAAAATAAACCAATAAAAATCACTTTGATTTCGATAGTGTTTGAAAATATTTTATATGTTTTTACAACTCAGTGGATTTTGGCTTCTCAAATGCTTTCTCATCTCAGTAAATCATGAATTTAGTTAGAATGGTTTTGCTTTCTCGTGCTTGGATATTGTCTTTGTATCGCTTCAGAACCTTATCTTGCAGTCAACCCTTCCAATTAAACAATGATTGTAGAGCATTGTTCTTCTATCATACCTTTACCTCAAAAAAAGCCCCAATTTCTTGTTTTGTGTTCTATACACATTTGTAACTAATGCAGATATTTTTTAGATGGTCATTTATTTCATAGGCATCTAATACCCTGCTTTACTAACCTCTCTGGATGTTGTTATAGTATCAAGCTTGTTTTGTGTTGAACTTCTCAAAACTGAATCTCAAAAAGGGGTTAGAAAAACACTATGTTGCAATTCAGAGTTGCAGTCCCCGCCTAACTCCTCCAAATATTTCCTTGGGGTCTCCCAGACATTTCATCAGGGACACCCATACCAAATACCCCCACAATACCCCAGCCAAATTTWCCTGACCTCCRATCATCTAACTAAATATTTTCCTTCAAGATACAAATCMATTTTTTAAAAAAATTAATAATTCACCTTTTTATAACTCAGACAATTATTTTTTAACTTTTTTATAACTAAGACAAYGGGMTTTTAAAAGAAATTAAAGAAAGCATGACATTTTTGGTTGTATTTCTGAGCAAAGATTTCCATTTTGTCAATTACAAAGGCAAGAACTAATATCTATCAATAATTTGTACTTTGTTAGAAGAAGTATTTTAATCTTGCAGTCTTTAGCTGTGATCAGGGAAAGCTCWATCTCAGGTGTGAATCAGAACAGGGACTGTTAACATGGTTAGTTTACATAATGAGTTGCTATAGAGGATGCARAAATCATCAGCATAATTGCTTACAAATGAATAATTAATAGCTTGTATGCAAGTTAAGAGGTTCATCAGAGTGACACAAATTCATGAACATTTATGAGTAATTAATAACCAGAAAGCCATTGATAGATGAGCCACGTAGTGTATACAGTATCTTCAAATGGGAAAAAATCACTTTTCCAAGCCATGAGGTTGCCAACGGTCTGAATCAGAGTGGTAGAAGGCTAAGCTTCAGGGACAAAGTGCCTACTGTGTGGGAATGGAGGATCCTGRTGCTTGCACATTATTAGTTCATTTGTAAGGATTCAGCAGTGATATAAAACTTCAAAGAGAAAAAATGGTGTTATTGATTGACATACTTTAGAGAACGAAGCAAAAATGGAGGAGAGGAACGAAGCAGGCAGAGAGAGAACAGGAAAGCTTTGCTTTCTTTGAATCCATACTTGTTCAGAACTAAGTTCTAAACCACAGCACAGTAAATATCCTCTCTAATAAGTATAAGTAATAAAAGATTTTATGGGGTTTTCTTTTCTACCCAAAGGTGACTCATCACAGCAAGAGCAAAGCAGAACTCCTGCAGTGCTGTGTAAGGTTTGCTGCAAATGTTCTAGCTTCCTACATCTTCTTAATGGCCTACTGAATGAAGTCCTGCTGACTGTAATAAAAGTCTGCAAAATTATTAGATACTTATATACAACAATATATTGTGTAAGGCAATGTCAGCAGATTGGCATTAACAATAATGTAGATCCTACCTACAAAACYCTACTGTAGCAGTGTTTGGATAATATTCATGCTAAATTGAATCTAATATTATTAGACTTAGTAATGAGGCAACCCTTTATTGTCTTTTAAGTGCAACTTTCTAGGGATTCAAAATTCACATTAGTTTTTAATCATTTTTATTAACAAAACCACCAACCAGTCACTGAGYAGGAAAGCTGTTTTAGCAAAATTTTAATGACTTGTATTTTCTCAGAGTTGCTGAATCATAAAAGCATAACACAAAAACTGCTGGGGTGGGTGTATGTCTGTGCATAATGGCTGTAAAGCAACAAGGAATCAACTTCTTCTGGAAAAGAGGAGACTAAGGAATGCCCTGATTCGTATTTTACTGTGGTAAAAGTTAACCAGGAGCCATAAAGGAAGTGAGGATAAAGATGGAATACTCACAAGTTTAAAGGATAAAAAACCCTTTGTTTAAGCATCATGTCCATGGCTGAATGCTTTCAAGTATCATTATCATTATTAATATTATTCAGCACGTGAGTTTCATCTCACATACTGARAAATAGTATTTATTAATTAAAACAGGCATTAGTCCTTTAATGGAAATGACATTTTCTCTATTCAGTCTCTCTTCTTCAACTATTCTCCTCATGAACACCTTTTGGTTTTCCTTTTTTCGGATCCCATCAGCTATTTTCCATTGAAAAGCCTCAGAAGGGATTTTCTAACTTTGTGAGTGCTAGTAAAAGAATAGAGCTTTTAGAAAAAAGGTGAGGGAAAGATTAGAGCTAATAAAGAAATTCTCACAGGCTTTGACCATCTCACGAGGACACACASTTAAATTATCAGACACAGGTTTCTCCCTGACCTAAAGAAAATTAATCAGGATAAAAAAATCACCCTCTATGTCAGAGTCAGAGTGCCAGGTGAATTGCCTAAGTAATATTTTTTTTTATCTCTGAACAGAGAAGCAACTGGTTATGTTTGTTCATCAGATACAGGAATACTGCTCTGAGATTTTTCCTGTCTTTACTATTGGGGCTACTTTAATGTACATTGGGTAGCTTTAAATTGGGCAAATAAACTGTTCATAAATATTACCATGTAAAATAAATATACTTAAAAAAAATCAATTCACTAGACATGTACAAACATTCCTCTCTCCCTCCTTTTCTTTTCACATCCTCCTCCCCTCAAAAAAGTAATCAATCTAACAACCWTTTTTTTGAAAAAACAAAAAAATTCATCTCAAACTATTATTTGTTTTGTTTTGCTATATATGGGTAATAATTATAACTAAATTTAAAAAATGGGGTTTTGGGCTTGATTTTTTTATTAGTATTTTTTAACAGAATTATTAGTAGTACTTATAATTGTTGATTTACATTCATGTGATTTGATATGTTGTTACAGCTTCCTTATTTTGCGCTGATTGCCTTTTATAAAAACTTTGTTTTCCACACTGGATACACATCAACTTAAAAAGTTGTTTTCAAGCTAAAAAGTTGAAATATGACAAAAAAGGTAATAGGCATAGTAAAATAACACTTTAAAAAAACAAGCTCTTGGATTAATCTTGATAATAATAATTCAAAAGGGTTCACAATACATTTTTCCTCATTCAGAAGAAAAGAAAAAAGTGGTTAATATCTTAATTTCTATGCTTTAAATTTAGCAATTAATGCAGTGTATAGWCCTCATTCCTAATTTGCTCTTCCTCTGTGATTTTCAGCAGTGAAACTCCTATCTCCTGGTTGAAGAAATGTCGTTTATACAGACAGGATGAAACTAAAGGCAAGTTCTCTGTGTACCACTTGGGCATAAAGCTGGTTCTAGTAGATTTTTTGCAAGCTTTAGTTTAAGGTTTGTGAGAAAAATTGAATGTCTGAGGTAAGGTCAAAGCTAATAGAATTCCCAGGCAAGGCCAAATCACTGATTTAAATTACACTAAAAGCTATTTTGTCGCCTAAACAGAGCTTYACCCTTCCTCTTTACAGTGACCTCTGGTGTATGTGCATAAAAAAATGTACCATGAAACATAAACATTGTGTCTCAATCACTCACTTTTTTTCCAGGTCTTTTTTTTTTTTCAGGTAAAGATTTCACTCAACAAAATATTCCTTCTTTTAGAGTTATATTTAAGCATATGATGAACCTGGAAATTAAAAGGATTACATCCTAAGGCTTTGCTTCCCACACTGAAGTCCCATGAGTATATATCTACTTGAGTCCAAGAAAAAGCACATAAAGTTTATAAAGCTTTCATGGTGTTATGTTACACCAAGTTTTAACTCAGCAATGCATTTAAACAAAACATTGTAACATTTCTTCATGACTCCATTTACAAGGAAAATATTAAAAATACTCTTGTTCTGGTTTTTAGCTGTTCTTTTAAGGTTTTCTGGTTGGAAATAATCAAATTGCTCTTATAGYTCATGAAGATCTTAGTAAAAAGTCCACAATCAAAATCAAAGGTCGTAACTAAAAGGTATATATTASAAAACATACAATTAATCAAATTTTTTGTATAAGACTTGTTAATGAATTTTTTTTTATTCATTCTTTCTATTAAAATATGCATTGTTTTCATTTTCAGCATGGTGAGCATTTCTATAGGCTTTATTACAGTGAGGCAATTTCTTAATCTTGGAAAATCACCAAAGCATCAACTGCCACTAAGTTCCAGTAGTAGTTATMGGTCTCATATAGTCAGTTTTCCCCAGCTGGACTGAAAGAAACTCTAGCCAATAAAAGAATAAGAATTCACTTTATTATAAACATTGCCAGAATGTGAGATATAATGAGAATTCTTTTCACCAGTTCTCTGAATCAGTGTTATAAAATTCTCATGTTTGTCAAATAAATGGAAAAGGTTTTATTATTCATACATGTGTGTAACACCACAAGCTGAGTAGACTTCATTGTGATATATACCAGYGCAAAGGAAGAATCAAATAAAAAACTGCAGATGTAGGAAACCAGAAAAAATGTTGACATCTAAGGATCTTTTTAAAAGATTGCAATAACTTTATGATTTTTAAAAGATGTTATGTTTTAAAGACATTAAAAATTATAACAATACAAAGATTTTTTAGAGAAAAGCAAATACCTTTCATACTTTAATTGATAGATGGGAATGAAGATAAAATGGTTCAATGCTTTTCCACAGAACAGATTAGAATGCTTGTTAGCAAAAGAGTAGACAGCTGCAACTTTAAGACTATTTTTCAAATGGCTTCTTTATCAACATAAAATATCTTGTAGTTCCTGCGTAGGCTTCCAAAAGGTACCCACAGCAGTTGACCTGAYCTCTGCCAAGACAAGGGGCACCTTTCTTTGGCAGACTATGTCTCCAGAAACTCAGCCAGTTCRTTCAAAGACAACATTAAGTTGCACTGATTATTCTGTAGCATGGTTGGTAGGTCATCAAAAAGATGACCTCCACCTAAAAACAGAGTGTGTTTGGGGGGAACGTCTGCACAGCTGTATGTCAGGGACAGCAAACATTCCTGATTTTGGTTTCTAGCTCTTATTATATTAGATTTATGTGTCCTTGAGAATCCCTCTCTTTTTTCCTAGAAAGTACTTGTGCAGAGTAATCAAATTGACTCTAAATCTTTTCAGATTGAGTTCTCTAAAGCTCTCCCATTAAGACRTGTCTACTACTCAATACTACTGAATAATGCACAGATCTTTCCTGAAACCTGCTCCTTTTTAGCAGCCTTTAAAAATTTATCTGGCARGAGAAAGTCCACTGTGTTTGACTCATTAACATTGTTAGTAATGCAACTAACAGCATGTAATTACAACTAATGCAATTAGTGAAGAGCAAAGATACTGAGGAAAAGCCATATCCACTCACTACCACACTGATGAAACACCTTAGAATAGCTCCAGCTGTTTCTGCAAGGTATCACTCCTGGAGCTGAGGGTGAGGCACACAGACAGTCAGAGTTGCACTGTCTTCACTCATCTCCTGGCTCTGTCAGGGCTGCCAAATAACACGGGTACATAAGATTGTGAGTTCCAATTCTTATCATTTCACCAACTTGGTATCATAAAAGATTTTACTGTAATGCCATTTACATGTAATTTTAATATTAATTTCCCCATCAATCATAAAAATGCTGAGCCTAACAAATTCACCCTACTTATTTGTTATTGCGTATTTTTTGTTAAAATATTTCCTTCATCTCCTAGTAGTCAAATTTGGTCTTTTAAAAAAGTGTTTTACTTATGTTTTGCAGGATTTTTAATCACCCTCCTTTTACTTGCCTAAGTGGCAATATAATAGTTTTCCCAAGTYACTTTAACCAGATTTAGAAATTCAAAAAATATYCAAATTCATCTTATTGTGACCTACTCTCAATTTAATGAAAGRTATTTCTGAAACKAATTATATAAYTTMATTTAACTGTTTGCAACCAGTATTTTATCTGAATGTTTACCAGYATTTTGCCTTGGATGACAGCAATATGACCAACCTAATAAAACTATGGGCATTTGATCCACTTTTACCTGAATATCTTGGATATCTTCTTGAATATCTTTAGCATATCTTCTGCTGAAGAACTACTTTTTTCTACTCACAATTTTCTGTYTTCCTCTCTTCAGCTGTGCTTATAAATTTGTGTAGAATTTGCACCTCAAGTTAACAGATAAAGATATAAGTGCATATATAGATATATAGAGATGATATAGACATATAGCTGATATAAATATAGWWMTAWATATGTAGAWTATATAGATATAGCTATATATATAGATGGAATGTAACATTATAGATGCAAACCCTTTTTTCTACAACACTGTTATCAGCTGCTGATTTTTATTGTCCAGGCTATGCTAAGTTTACACTCATGTGCCATACTATGCTCCAAGTCAAAACTATTCTTGTTAAAAAATTTTGTACTTCCTTTAGAAACACTAGTTAATTTTTGTTGATGTCTCTATGCATTATCTATTATCCAAAACAGCTTTCATTAAAACACAATTGTGCTTATTGCATTTCAGAAGTAAGATAGCTCAGGTATTCTTGCTTGACTCAGTGCTCATTAACAAACCTACACCTGTACTCTCTCTGAGTTCTCTATCCCTCTACAGGTAAKGAGATTATGTAACTCCTATCCAAAWCCCTCATCCAGTAATTGTGGTAACTGTTCTGTTTTGACCAGATAGTTTATACCGTAACCATCAGAAAATTAAAGACAATTTGTTTCGTTAATTCAGTAACAGCTGGATACATTTGAGCCTTTGATTTCTGACAAACAAATGACATTTTTCTCTGGAGGCAATATACTTCAATAGTAAATTATTTTACATTTGGAAAGTGATTTAAGATACACTGGAATTAAAATGTACTGTGATGAAAAAAAWGGTCCAGTTATATTCTTCACAGAAAATTAAGGTAGATGACAAACTGTATGGCATTCTAGTACTAAAAAGTACATAGAATGTTTAAATTTGCAGCTTTTTCTTYCTCTTTTCTTTTRATTTTTTAATTTGAATATCACTTTGTTAAAATTGCACTTCCCAAAACTCAATTTTAATCAACATTCATGGAAAGGTAAGAAAACCTAAAATCTTAGAACTGCGACAGCAAAAAGTTAAATAATGATAGAGAGAGATGGAGAAATCATATTTTCTTAAAGCTGTTGAAAAYAGTGGTTTTATACTATCACTTAAGGAGTAACTACACATCTTTTAAAAWGTGTACTTAGTACTTAMWATACTTGGAAAAARCAAMTTTTCCCCCTGAACTTTTATAGTTTTGCCTAACTGTGCACTAACAACAGAAGCTGTGATTGGCAATTCTGYTGTGGTTGAAGTTCATAGTTTACAGTTATAAACCCAGTTTAGCTTCATCCCATGYAGTCATGCCATCAACTGTTTTCTTAAAAAGCCATGTTTCCTTCTCTGGTGAGTAAATACTCATCCACCTCAGAGCTACATCCAAACACCCACCTCTGAAAAAAAATATTTTAATACTAGTAATAAGACTTCAGTAAGAATTTACACATTTACCTACATGTGAATYCTCTTAAAGGCACACTTTTAGGCACTTTCMCAGGTAAAAGTGACACRAGAGACTCAGTTTTGAYGAGCACCAAAATAATATTCATCTTTGGAACCAGATTCTCTTTACCTACCTGGTAGGCATGTCTSAGGGAGGAAAGAGGAATGGAASGTMAGRGAATGGACARCASGGTCGGTTTGGCTCTATGCTATTCTTGACACCACAGACAAAGCACTGCCAAGAGTTGTGCAGTTTGACTCTGAAAAATGTGTCCAGTCAAGCCATTCAGAAACACAGAGATGCAACAAAATGCTCTTCCTGCTTTTCCTTGGACAATYGACACTGTGTTTTGTAGATGAAGGCTGTAGAGAAAAAGCCAGGGGACTCTTGTATGTACTGAAGGACTTGAGAACCCTTCAGAATAACCACTTCAGTGTGCAGAGCTTCAGGTGCAATCATCTTTCTCTCCAGTTACCTCAAACTGTTTGATATGACAACAGAACAGGTTAARGGGAAACATTTAATCCTTCTTAAAGGTCAGAAGATCCAAACATAAAGAACTGTTTGTTTGTAACACATTAAACTAAACACTGTAAAACTGACCATGTAAGGTCAGGCTTTGCTCTAGAGCCAACCTGGTATCATGAAACATTGATTTCCCTGTTTTAGGGTATTACAGTTACCCTATGTAATTCATATGAAGAATGATAGTTTCTCTAATGAGTTAAAGCAGTCTGTATGCAAAAAAAATGYTCACTTATGAAGCAGATGTTTCATCTCCTTTCAATATAGGTGTCAGAATCTGTACTGCAAAGGATGGATATCTATAGTTAGTAGGCATTGCCCTTTTCCAAACTCTGGACTGATTATTTTCAAACACAACTGAAAAGGAAGGTGGAAAAAGGGTTCCTGCCAAGCTATTTGATAAAGTAGTTGTACATGTAACCTAAAGTACATTTAGAGACTTGAAAATAAAGAGTACTAATTATTATCAGAACATTTTATTTTGCTGTGAATCTTTGATATTTTCTAATACAGGGTACAAGAGAATTTTTACTGTCTAAGATACCTATTTAAAGTTGACAACACATTTGAATTTCTTCTTATAATTAAAAATGTAATACGCAGCTTGTATTTCATTCTGAAAAAAAAAATGCTATTTCACAGATGCTCTGGCTTCTCAGTACTGAAGCTTTYTTGTTACCACAGGAGCTCTTTTCTCATAGTCACATTAAACATACTTTGTTGAATGTATTAATCTAATMTTATTTCCAACAAATCTTCTCTTTCATTCTCAGTTTTTTAAATAAAGGACAAAAAGGAGGAGAAAAGGAAGGACAGAGTATAAGTAAACTAAAAAATCCTTATGTAAAATAAAAGATTCTTAGAAACAAAARTGGGTAACCAATTGCATTTTCTACTCTTTTGATCATATTTCTCTGACTGAAAATCTAATTTTAATGTATTCATTAACCACTGCTGGCTTGACAGCACCTTTCCTATGCAGTCTATGATGACATGCATGTGACTGAGGAAAATGTTGTGTAGCTCTCACTTTCTTCAAATYTCTTTCTTCCTTTTGTGATGTGTAAGTACTCATCATCTTGCCATTTCCTTGTTACTCATAAACCTTGACAAGCTCTGAAAGAAAGAGAATTTAACAGAAATAATATGTCCTTACTTGCATTTAATTTTAACATACCTGGACTAGCCATCTTTCTTTGRGGAGTTTGCTGCTATGAAATTAGCACCTTTGCAATTAAATTTTTCTATTGAAAACTATGCTGGTTACAGAATTACATACTAGCAGTATGCTTTTATRATAAATTGCTAGTTTATATTTGAAAATATTATCAATGAAGCGCTTTGATATATTGGGGTTTTTTTCTTTCCAACCTACTAAAGCAGCTAGTGTAGGAGTAGCAGCCAAAATAGGCACTGAAAAATTGCTTAAAAAAATGGTATCTCCCCTAAAGTACAAATTGTAAAATCAAACCAATGTTCTGGTACACAGTACATCCAGAAAGATTTTTATTTGACATCTGGGGACCCAGATGCCCTCAGAAGCTGTAGCTTCAGAGACACCAGTAGCTACYAAGGAACAGACACTTTGGTTAAACTAAGCACATGGCTCCCCTGTCCTTGCAGGGAACCAGCTCTGGCTGCYCCATGGATGCACTGCAGTAATTGCCAAGGTTTTAAGCTAAAGTTAAGCTCACTCCTGTGGCCCACCAAAGCCCAGGAGACACAACATTTTCCAGCACAYGAGGGACTGATAAGAGACTGAGAGAGCTGAGCTGCACCCCATGGCAAGGACTTTTCTGAATTTGCTATCTCTTCAGAACAGCGAGAGGTTTTATTGTTTAATATAATTMATTTTTTTCATGTGTGGGAATACATTGCTTGTTAAATAAACAGCTTTTCCCCCTTTTCTCAAAGGATGTTTGTCTCCCAAACAGGTGGGAGGAAGGCCTGCTGAATTTTGCCCTTTAGGGAATCATCCCTTTGGAAGTTCCCTTCCAAATTTGCCCCAAACCAGGATACCTGATGTCTTTCTTTGTCTTCTTTCTATTTCTTTATATTTTATACTTATTGGAAATTTGAGCTCTTTGTGACACCATGGTTGTTAAAACAGTGACATAAATATTAACATTATTCATTGACCACATAATCCTTTAAGGAAGGAGAGGAGTTAACTTATAGTTCTTTACTAGAAGAGTTAACTAGGTGGTAGTGTCCTGTTTATTTCCATATTATTCTCAAGTTTCAATGCCATCATATTTTTAGCCTAAATACTGCAAAGAAAAGTTTAATTTCATTAGTGTTAGTTTTTCCAATACCCTTTCATATTTTGGCAAGAGAGAAAATGGCAGTAATAGATCATATTTACTCTTGCATTATATCATAAGCATGGGCAAATTAATGGTTTCAATATTCTTAAAAAATAAAATTAAATATTTTTGTTTCTAATTGAAAAAAAMCAATACTTCATATATCAGTCAGCATGTGTGGAAACTGGTTATAATTAAGAAATAGAGCAAAGTCTTGAAGTAAGTGTAGCAGCCAGGCCTGGGAAGCAGCTGCAACAGAGAAATCTATATTTTTTAAAGGATTTAGATGTGCTGCACAGTTTGGTTGGCATGTGGCAAATTAAATTTAATGTTAATTCATGTAAATTTATTAGCCTCTTTCTTCAGAGTCCCCCATGTTTTCATTGTACATTGTGTTTCAGTACAGATGATAATAAACTCATGCAGATGCTACCAGTCATCAGTGCAACATTAATTACTGACTTCCTCAGAAAGTATTTACAGCCAGAGCTGGGACTGCCTGTGCAGAGCTGGCAGTGCTGTTACCATCAGCTGGAAAAACAGAGTTTTCAGCAAATGCTGCTTCAAATAACTGAGTGGGGGATAGAAGAGAAGGAAAAGGAGTGAGTAGGGAAGGTGAGGTCACATTGGAGGTGTTCTCTGGAATTWGAATTGCCAACTCTAAACTGCAGAGTTGACAAATGTTATCTCTGGACTCAAAACTTGCATTCCAAATGCAAATAGGGCCCAGAAAAGGTCTGAGATTTAAAAAAAACTATTTTGTGATGTCAGCTCAGAGTCATTCATATTAACCCACCACATCAGATCCCACTGGGAAGAGAAAATATAAATATTTATGGTTAGAATGCAGGTGAGGAAAGCAGAAGGCAGAAAGGATAAGAGCATCTAACATATGACAAAGCTGCCCCTGGCTTAGGACCRTGGAACAAATGACTAATGGCTTGTGTTTTCAGAGGAAACTAGCAGARATACAACTTATTTTATAAAGCTGCTGATGAGATCACCATTTTATGGGCACCTCAACAATGGAACAGGCAAGACTTCTCAAGTGGAAATTTGAGGTACTGGTTGTGCTCAGACTGAGGGTATTCAAATATAAAAGGGTTTTTGAAGCAGCCAGCAGTCTGTACAATGTATTAAATGAGGCCCTTTTACATCCTTCTCATTAAGTTGGAGTGAGGTAATCATGAATTATTATAAACAAATTTACCATTTTTTCCCCATATGTTATCCAAACCATACTGAAGCATCATTATTATATGCAGCAACTCTCTCCATATATATATATATATATATATACACATATACATACATATATAAAATACATATAGATATATATACATATATATAAATATATATATATATATAGACTACAGAAGTGAGATGACCATGTCTATCCACATTTTATCAGTGAAAATGGTTACCTTGCAGAGCAAGGAAAGGGTTGAATGGAATACTCAGGTTTTCCCTTTAGGGCATGAAATAGCAATTGAAATGTTGCAATTCAACATCTTGATTCATAACTTAATGAGCATCAATCCACATCATGACAACATTTTTTATCTCAAATTTTATCGTCAGCTTACTCTGTTTKCTCAGTAGAAGAAAACAACAGTTAGAAAYGTATAATGAAATAACTAGTGCAGGAGCCTGAGCATACGCATATTAGGAAATGCAAAAATCTGTCTTACATTTGTCTTCCTGGAGATCCCTCTTGCTTGGACAGAACTTCTGTCCTTATATTGAACCCATCAGACTGACAATCGGTATATTTTTAAACTTGTTTGTTGTTTCTATGCAAAATAATCCCCTGGAATTTTCCTATACTTCAATTACAATGTTAAGTAAAGTTATTCTCACATCCATGTGTGCTAAGTGATCATGATATCAATAAGATTGATTTGTAAATGCAACATTCCATGCTGTTTCCCTCATGGAAGAATAAGGTTAAGAAAAATAATGGTGGAAACTAGGAGAGGAAGGAATGCAATTGTCTGTTAAAAAAACCTCAAGATATGATCAATCCCCATGTCTGCCTAATTAGTCACAAAATCTGTCAAATTTCTATTTTCAAGTGAATAGCGTGTATAATGTTGAAATGACAATGACAATACTGATAGTGTTTAAATTTTATGTTAAAAAAACAAAACAAATAAACCACACAAAAATCTGTACTCACTTTCTGCTTCGTAACAAACTGAAGAATTTTATGTCACTTGCTGTTGCACATATTCCACAGCTGTCAGTTTGTAGAGTGGTGCCATTCTGTTCTTTGTGATACACAAAGGTAGAAATGCCTTTGGACCTGGTGAATTAAACTCAACTTGAATGCAGTCATAAAGGATTTGCCATTTACTTTTGGAAAGAGAAGCTATACAGACAAGGTAACTCTATTTCAAAATGATAGCTGAAAACATCTTAAGTTTTCCTCCTCTTCCAGTAGGAATAAAGCCCGGAAATCTGCAGCCATACCTGTCTTGAAAAACATAGCAGAACACAAAGGTTTGACACAAGTATGCCACAAAAATCCCTCAGAATTACAACTCCACTTAGACATTTTCCTCTCCCATCGGAGCTCTGTAGCAACAAGAAGGTAATGTTCTATAAAAGGTTTAGAAATCCTAAAAGTTAGTTAATTTACTATTTTGTAAAAAGGCCAAATGAAATGAACCAGATATCTTTGACAATGTACCTATACCAGGAAGGTTTATGCTGTGAAATCACAAAGGATATGATTCACCAACAAACTCTAAGTTTATATAATTTTTATTGTGTCATTTCAATCRCATGCTATGCAACTATAGACTATAGGACGATGTATAGTCTTATTTTACTTACATGGATGTTATCAGAAATAGGATATTATATCATTTATTGCATCATTTATATCTTAAGACAGTTAAATGAGACTCAGTTTCTTAAAAAGAACAAATYGTTTGTAGTTACTGAAATAAGAGGACTTTATACAAACTTTATAAAACTTCAGGAAGCTACCTAGGGCTGGAAAGGGAACAAGTATTCCATGTAATTATAATTTTCAAAACTTGTCTTTGTTTATCACAAGTTCAATAAAATGAGTTTATCTCTTCAGGCCTTTTTTGCATTAAGAAGATCATAGGCAGAAGGGTAACAGAATTCCCAACTGGTCCTCTAACCTTGTGTCTTAATCAGAGAGCTACTGGCTTTTTTCAGCTATATTTTTCTCTTTAGAACCTTCACCTTTGACATGATCCAATTTTAAAGTTATTGAAACTGGATGGTTCTGCATGAATTAAGATGCAAACAAGACCATACACTAATGCCAATAGTATAGGGTTTATTTGATAGTAAATACATGAGAGAAAGAGAGAAGGAAAGAAATAGAAAACAGATGAGGGGACAGAGAGACAGACAGAATAAAGAAAATACCACCACTCCATGGATCCCATTGATGTCCCAATAATCCTCTCCAGCTGGTCTTCTTGGTGATGAGGGCCTCCCAAGAAGCTTCTTTATACAGTTTTTGCTATGATAGGCAAAGTTTAGTAACATGAGGCATGAACTCTTTCAGTCCCTGACAACCTTTTACGTACCTTCATTATCCACATGATGTTCTCCAATCCAAGATGTTGCTTTTACAAATTTAACTCAAATTTTAGCTTTTTACCTTTTCTATCACTAAGCAAGTTGAATTTTAGACATCATGATTATATGATGAAACTGAGGACAGAAATTATAAACATAGTTTATATTATGACATTAGTTTTTAATTTTTGTACATTGGAGACCTTTGCAATAAGAAGCAYGTTGGACAGGAAGACTCATACAGCACCAACTGAAATCTATTCAACTTCTGTTTACCTATGGTAATAAAATATTATTTCTGTAATTTACCAAACTGCTTAAAAGTAAGGAAGACCAGAGGGACTTTCATTGCAGCTACTTTTTATATTCTTACATTGSTATGATAAGCAAACAGAGGTGTTAGTTAAATAATTTGATTTTTTTTCTCKGTTGTCACAGAGCATGATAAGGTATTTCTGATAAAGAGGCACTCAAATAAAATCTGATGTGTGGCTACAGATAATTTAAACATGAGAGCACAAGATAAAAACAAGAAATAATGAAAAAAAATAATTGCATTAAAACTRTGAGAATCTTTTCTATCAGATATTTCAAGCAGATGTCCAGTAAAACTTTTATATTTCCAGGAAAAGGAGAAAGGGGTGGCAGAAGTGTGACTACATTGACTCTTTAGCATTCCTAACTATTATCATTAGTATTAATATGAATAATCTTAGAAATAAGTGAAGAACATGGTTTCTAGTGCAAATTCAGTGACATAAATTACTCAAATGAAACTAAAGAACCTAAAATTAGCTATTTATAAGTAACTTTTAAAAAAAGAGAAACTACAATTCTGCAATTTACCCTCGAGTGTATTAATTTAAATGAGTGTTTCATTGGTATCCTGAGGAAACTTATATTACTTATAAAAAATAAGAACCAATAAAATTTATTTAAAGTTGCTCACATTCTGCAAATGAAAGCATGTGCTTTCTCCCTTTGTGCTTGAATCAGTTAGCAGATGGATCACTAKCCCATTAGTAACTGTTCAAAGGGATCRAAGACTTTTTGGGATCTSCTCAGGTTGTCCAGTTCTGATACACAGTTCAGTAGAACGAGACAYGGATGACAGAGATGTGCCTTAATTCCCTGGGAGAAAGGCAGATAAAATCATCTTTCCCCTAGCTGAAGACATACACCTGACAACCTTTAAAAAAAGTCAGTGATGTATCACATTTATATACATTAGGCAACCATGTTGTTTATACTTGGCCCCCTCACCTCCGGCCCTGAGAGAGAGAGAGAGAGAGAGAGTGAGAGCGGAGCCCAGCCCCTGACCCCAGCCAAAATCTCACGGTATCTCTGCGCTTCCCAAGAGAAAGCCCCCAAGCTAAAAGACTGCAGCTACCGGCACCCTTTCCCCCTATGCTAGCCACAGTCTTTGTCTCTCTTAAGTATTCATTGTTTCAGTGAAAAATTCCCAAAGAGAAAGAAAAAAAGAACAAATCCTAACCTCCAAACACGTTTGCCTGTTTAAGTTTGGCTCAGTGCAGAACTCTGGAGCTGTGAAAGTGATGTGCCCAATATTTTCAAAACATGCAGAAATGTGTTATGCCCAACATGTGTCAAGCTGCAGACATTTRCAGACATTCTCCTGTCTCTTTGTACAGAGTATCTGATTGTTGATGACAAGTGGCATTTTTTATCATAAGGTCAACAGGTTAGTCTGAAAACATTCACCATGACTTAGGGTAYTTATCTTGTTAAGAGGACACTGGTAGGCTGAGTCTGGCTTTGTCATTTAGAAACAAATGTATTGAAAAATAGGAGAGGGATCAGAGTGGAAGGGGAAAGGGGGGAAAAAAGACCCATTTCCCTTGTAGGCAGTCTTGCTGACCACATTGCTACATGCAGTTGACCAAGGTAGGCGAGCTTCTTCCAGAGCAAGAAAGCTGCTTTTGCAAAATTTTTGAATGTTCTTTTCAAAAAAATTTTTCATGGAGAGGGGATATGAAAAGTCGTCAGTCTGCAACCTTGGAAAGTTATTTTCTATAACTTYAGGTCTGCATTTTTAGAGATAGTAGTGTTTCGTGCCAGAAAACCCACTCATACTTCAGATATCCTGCTTGATTCAGTATTCAATATTTGGTTTACATAGCTTCTGTTTTCAATTAATCTTTTTTTGATAACTACATACTATTTTTGAAATATGATATACCCCCATGATCCAATTCACACAAAGATTGAATTAACATTCATTTTAAAATGTGTTTTATGGGGTTTCATTAATTCATGGGGAGGCAAAGGTTATGCTAAGAATGAATAATATTTGCATAATAACAACCACTTAGTTCCTGTTCTTGCAGTCATTCAAATAAAGGTCCAGGACAGAGTATTRCCATCTCCAGCCTGCATGTTTGACTTTTCAATCCATTTTTCTCAGTCCATTGCAAGACTGGTATACATGTGCAGGTACATTCTTGCATCCAGAACTTAGACATGTCGAGGAAGAATAGATTCCACTGAATATTCCATACTTGTGAAGAATGTACAATGAAAGAAGAAATTCCAGAATAAATTGTAATCTGAAAATAATTTATGCAGAACAGGATGGAATGAATATGGCTCAACTGAGTTTTTTTTTTTAAACGGGTTGCCAAGAAAGTCACAGTATTCACCGACATGTAGATGAGTACACAGGAATAYAGGATTTTGGAGCAAAGAAAATCTGAAGGGAGTGTCATAAAAGCATTCCAGTGCCAGATACTCCTGACTGTTARATTGCTTTAGTTCAAAGACACAAGGTGAGCTGTGTACCAAAATAACTGTAGTTATGTATGAATCTTAAAATTACCAGTACTCATATGCATTACTATCTTTGAAACAGCACAGTTTTGATTGAATACTATATTAAGATACAGAAATAAATTTTAAAATTTCTTCTAGTTTAATATCTGACTGTGGAAACTCCTAGTCAGCTGAACTTCCAAACTTAGGCAGAGACAACTTGACAGCGAGCTTCAGAAATCACTGTCCTTAGACACTCTTAAGGGACTTTTCTGCAACCTGGAGGCAAAAACTACAATATATGTTGAGATGGGTAAAAGTTTTCCTATTGGTAAAAAAAAAAAAAGATAAGAAGGGCAGAGGTTTCCAGAGGCAAAGGCAGATGTCTATCTTGATTTCTCTCTTTCTTGCTGCTAGAGGACTTGCACCAATTTTCTACTGAGCAAGAAGAATTAGTAATAGCTGGACTCCAGAGGCTGACATTGACAGAGGCTGGGATGAGTAAACTGGGAGTCACTTTTAGCCCCTGAAGAATGGACATACCAGCTACAGGCACTAAAACTTTGTACCACTACATTCTCTGCTCAGATGCAGCAGACATTGTGTTTGATGGTATACTCAGACTCAAGTAAGATACAGTTTTACATTGTCTCAGACAGAAAAGACATGAGTAGGTACCATAAATTCAATGTACCTACACTCCTGTTCTCTATATAAGTGCTCAGACAACTTAGTTATTGTGGGATTTTTTTTCAATATGTAATCAGAAGGCATCACTTTTACTTTCACAAACATTAAAAAAGGGATGACTTTTTTGTTTTTTCCACCAATTTCTTAATTGTTCTCAAGGGATAATTATTTCAGAGAATGTCCTCATATGAAGTAGCTTMAGAAACATTTGATTATGGAACTTGAGCAGACTTGAAACAAACTTATGGCAGACAGGATATAATCACTGACCTGCAAAACCTTCCTAAGAATCTTAAGGAGCAGATAACAGATAACACAGATGCAGYGATTTTTGCTGCTGAAGTGTAAGTTAGATATGGGTACTGCTTCATCAGTTGCTACAAGTAATTTTTAGGAATCTAAATGCCACTTACTTTATTTTCTTTTCTCTGCCTAGATCTAGATAGGCTTTCATTCTCAGGAAGGAAAAGTTTATAGCCTAATGAGTTGTGGCAAACTGTTCATCTTTCAGCTTCTTTTTTTCTAGTATGCTGAAGCCTAATGGTTTGCATTTATTATATTTAAAAAAATACAGTGAGACCTTAAAATCTGCTACACAAGAATGACCTCTCGTCATCATTTGCCATTTATGCCTTGCACACAAGCTTTTCCAAAGGTAGATGGGCTAATGGACCCTTTGAATTCTCTTTGCATCTCTGATGCTGACCTGCTGCCTATTCAGTTCACTTATTATTCTTTTGTTCATCTCATCTCTTTAGWTCAGAAGCTCTTCAGGGCAAATGAATGATGTTGTCATTATGGCTGTCAGAGATAAGGAGCTCTAACTTCTTACTATGCCTTTTCAAAGGAGATACCTTTTCCCTTATTCGAAAATTCATAATAAATTTCGTCTACAGTACCAAATTTCTGTGGCAGTATCTATGAACCATCATCTCACAAAGAATTTTGTGCAAGCTTAACTTCCTTCCCTATGAAAATTCAATTAATTCTGGCAACATTTCAAGAGACAAAAGTTCCATTTCTACCAGAAATGAATTTAAAGTTTTTCTAGGATATCTCCTACTTCATAGTTGGCAAAGAAAAAGTAAATCTTTGTGAATTTGCAGTGTTTTATGACGTTTTCTTAACAAAAGCTTATGCAACAATTTGATATTTTGAAAAGAGGACTGTTCTAAATACAAAATATTTGTAAAACATGCAAAATAAAGTGACAATTTTATCTATTGTTCATTAATGCAATGTACACAGAATCATGTAGACAAGATTGTAATTGTGCTTCAAGGAAAATACTTCCTCTGCATAGTGGCAAAACTGAGCAAAGAGAGAACTGAGAGAACACACCCAGGAGCATCACTGGTTGCTGAGATGTAGAGAGSTGTTTATCTAGAGAATATTTACTTTAGTTATACTGAGAAAACTTACCTCTGTCTTGTTGTTGATGACGTGCCAATTCACCAAAATACAATTCTTATGGGCACTGTAATGAATTCTGTAATTTTCCACCCGTTTTTTAAATTTTACTGTATACAGAAAGCATCCAATGACACAGAAAAAGTTAATAGACTTAGATCTATTAYTTTTCATGTTAGCACAAATCTCCTCACCTGACAAAGGAAATATGAGAGAGTCTAAGTGTGATATAAAAGGTAATGAGAGAAATAAAAATAAATAATAAATAAATAAACCCAAATAAAACAAATAAATTCCAACCAAGTTACAATGACTTCAATGAAATAGTCATTCACGTTATGTCTAGACAGATTTAAGTTATGAATATTTCTATTTCTCATTTCTAATTGGAGCATTTAACTGATTTCAGGTGCTTTTAATGATCATTCTACAGAACATGATAAATCTCTAGATTTTCTTTGAATTTAATATTTGAAGGGTTGTTAAGAGTTTGCCTCCTTTAAGGTAGCAGGATTAGAACAAGAACTAAAGGTTCTTGGTTTTTTGTTTTTGGTTTTTTGTTGTGTTTTGGGGTTTTTTKGGGGGRGKKTTTKKTTTKGKTTTTTTTAATATTTCTTTGGTGGAATCTCTTGCAGCATGGAAGGTAATGATTTTTCTATCTTTCATAGATTTAAAAAGGTGGAATTGAAAGATCAGGGATGTAGAATAGGTCAAACACTAAACATAATTTCAAATTTTGTACTTTTATAATTARCAGCAAAAATAGTCTTGAGCATAAACTCAAGTTTCCTCTACATATAGCTCTGAGGCAAATCTGGAATTTTCCCTAGCATCCAYCTCATTAAGAAATTAATGTAGTTARCCTCATTTTCAGAAGGGATGTTATCAGCTCCATGCTTTATGCACTTTGATATCTCCTYCTCCAAAGCAGATCAGGTTTCAGTAGAATTTGGAGCAATTGTGCAGCCTGACCTTATCTCACTCTTCAGACACCATGTGCATTTGAATAGGGATTTCTGGCATGCACAAATAGGTAGAGCAGCAGGAGATCTGCAGAGGACTTCAGACTCATTTAACAGCCACTGCAGTAGATATCTAAGATCACTTGACRTCCCTGAGCAATAGTATTGACTCAGTATTGCCTTAGATTCCTTCTCCCCTCATGCACCTCTRCTTGACACTGTTACAGTCCACACTGTTGCTAGAAATGCCTCTGGCCCAAATTAAGATGTAAACAAGGCCATATGCCAAAGTCAATTGTTTTATTTGATAATAAATGTCAGAGAGAGAGAG
>CADDXX010000748.1:0-29734 GCA_902810485.1 Alauda arvensis | reverse complement strand
GCCTTTATCTTATCTAGGTGGCTTAACTCACAGTCCAAAGTTCCAGTCTGCAATCTTCAAGGAGGGGTGGGCTTCTGTGGTTGTACCTTCTTTATRCAGTTTTTGCTATAATGGGCAAAACTTCTTCATAACCATGTCTRAGGCATGAACCATTTCTTTCCCTGACCTATACCCAGATTTTTTTACTTAATATGGAGAACAACTGTTTTCTGCTGAGGCTGATGCAAACACTAATAATTTTAAAACAAATTGTTTCTAGATTCTTTGCCAGTATGTCATTGTCTTGCTCTGCTGTTTGGAGCTCTCGATTATTTTCATTGTGGCCAAATTAATTGCTTAAATATAAGGTGATATAAAATGCACATAGTTTGATTGGTAACAATTATGACCAGCAGGCAAAGGTGTTCAGTTCTCTTCTTTAATTACCATTTCAACCACAATGAAAAGCTACTGTATTTATGAYTGTATTTGTTTATTTTACCTAAACTTCCCAAATTCTTAGTTGATTGCTTCTCCTTCTGAAGATTTCAATGGGACAATCTTTCAGTACATGTTGAAAATGAACATCCTGGGCACATTTCTGAAAACCTCTCTCTGACATGAAAACGGACAGACCTTTAGTAAACTTCAGTAATGATTCAATTATGCAAAAATTAATGTAATTAAATRGACCCATCCCTACCAAGAAAGAAARATCCAAACATTAATTGTRTTGRCAATATTTTCCTTAATGATGTTTTTCATACATAAAAAAGTCTGAACACTTTCCTCTAAGTTCTATATTTCAATTGGAAATATGATTAAAGGTTGAAAACATATCACTGATTTTAAAATCAGAACGGATGTATGAGTTTTTAAGGAAAATCCTAACCTTTTTTTGCCTTATATATATATTGAAAGCTTTCATTACGTACTATATTCTTCTTTTTGTACTATATTCTCATAACCTGCCTGTCCATATGAAGCTTATAAACCATGCACCAGCAGGAAATAGGATTTTGAATCTTTAGGGAATGAAGACCAATTCTAAAATGATTATGTTGGCTAATTTTCATGTCAAAGGAAATATGGAGTGGAAGTTTACAGAGAACTTATGCTTCAGAATAAAAACYCCAAACCTAAAAAAAGAAGCCAAGTGAATCAATACAAATCAAGAGATAGAAAAGTTTCAATAAAATGCTATCAGGAAATAATAGATGGAGGWTGGAATAGGAGAGRGTAKGATAGGATAGACATGGGATTCAATCARCTGAGAAACATCTGAGAATCTTTGGGTAGTGCTAGAACTACCTTTACTATCTTTTYTTGTATATGCAGCAAAACCCTAAAATTTCAACCTGAATTTAATCATCACGATACATAATACATCAGTACATTCRAAASAAAACAAGAAAACAAAARACACAAACAAACAAAAGGTAGGAAACTTAGGGTGAAACCATGTAAAGAACAGAAAGGCAACTTTAAACTTCTCTTATAAATAAACTGTTCTACCTATACAGTTTACAAACATGAGCATGCCTTATTTCTTTCACACTCTAAGTGCCTATCACTCTCTGAGTGCTGTATGAGTTAGAATATGTCTTAGCWCATTAAAAGTTAACTAAACTTAAAAACATCTAAGTCACTGAGTCTTCCAAATATCATAAAGAATCTATTGTTGCATGTTGAGAACTCCTGACAGGGAGAGCAGAAAATACAAGAACTAATCCATGGAGAGACTTACCAGCATCTCCTGACTTGTAACTTTTTTTTATATATTTAATTATTCTTCTGATGCTTTATCTAGGAATTCTGAGCCATGAGGTATGGCTACATAAACACTTCACTGCAATTTGTTGCAGCAGCATTGCAACTATGTTGAAGTACCCATCCAATTGCATAGGCAGGATCACTTTCACTGTGTTAAATTTCCAAGGATAACGAGACATCTGCTGCAGGATAAGCTCATTCCTGAGAAGCTAATAATAAGATAATAATGAAGAAATGAACWATGAGTCCTTTCTTATATTTCTGTTTTTAATTCATGTAAAATTGTGAAATGTAAATTCACATAAGCATTTTATTGTTATATGTTATTTTTCTGTCTTGTGTTTTGATAACATGTTAACTAGGCTTCTTTTTACCATTTAAATGTTATCTGCTTCAAAATGTTGTGTTGGAATAGCTTTGTACAACATTTTTCCCCTTGCACTTGGTGTTGGAAACAATATTGAAGGGGAGGGAGTTGCAWGTTGTAAGAAGATTGATGCTTTCCTTTGAGATTTAGGACATCTAAATTTTAGAAGACAGTACAGACAAGTTTCCAGAGCTCTCATGTCTATCCCATTCTTCTGAGATGTGGTTTGGTTACAGCATGTGATAGGGAGATGACACTGGCTGCAAACAACAAACCAAGCAAACACACACACAAGAAATTTCCTAAATAATTTCTCTCTCCCACAAGGCTTCAAAATAAAAATCAGTCTCTGACTGCAAATTTGGACAAAGACATATCTTTTGAAATTGCAGAGAAAGTGGAAATTATCATGAAACCCATCATCTCTTCATTGTGGTTCTACTACTGACATCATATTAATGTTCCTGAGGTAACACATTTCCTTCCATAGCAGCACCTTTTGGTGCCCTGGTAAGCAATAAGATATCTTTGCTGTTGCTTTAAATGAAAAAGGAAGAAATTTTAAAACAACAGATATCTTGCCAAAACACAGGTATCAGAATTTGRAAAAGTGAATAGACAAATAAATACTCCAATACAAATCCAATATCTAAATATCCTCACATCTCAAATACAATCTATTAAAGTTCTCTGTTTAAAAACGTCTACCTAAATGAAATTGCATTCTGACAAATTCCTTTAACAGATCTTCACCAATATATCAATAGTTAATGTTGTGATAACTCTCTTTCAAAATAATATTACAGCATTCCTTCTTGATTTGATTTCAATTTATCTACACGTGAAGTCTTCTGCTGTTTCCCGATGTAAAAAGAAATGACCCACACTTATTCAAACTCCCTTTATAGACCTGTTACCAAGGAATAGATGTACTTTTTCTGTTAAGCAAATAACAAGTTATAGACTTTTTACTGCTCTTATTTATTTTGACTTCACAGTCCTCAGTTACAAGATACAGGATATACAATTATTTTGTGCTAGTACTCTATTCAGAATGCAAAAATGACCTGGTAGCTGTTCTTTCCAGTGAAAGCTGCTAAATTTAGTATAAAGCTATGAGATAGGTACTGATATAAAAGTGAAACTTTCAAGCCTTTTCATTCTCAAAGAAAGCTTTATCTTAAGTTTTGTCTGAAACAGGATAGTATAAGTAATCAAATCTGATAACCACAGCTGCAAATATTTTACGCACTCCTCACAAAAAGAAAGGGAAAAAAAAAAAGGTCATATTTCCAGCTCTTATTTCAAATCAGAAGAGCTAGAGGGAATATAATTAGCTGTGGSTTTTTTAATTGTTAGTTGAATTTTTTGCACCTCTGAATTGCAGGACAGAGCAGCAAAAATRGAAAGAGGTAGGGAAGACTATTACACCTGTATTCTGTTTATGCAGGTGCAGCCAGCTTCACTCACCATCTGTACTGCAATGTTCCAATAGTCACAGGCTCTTAGCTCTTCTAGAGTAAGCATCTTATTCCATTATACTACTCTTCTGGGAATACACTTCTCTAATCTGTAAAAAAAAATAAATTCTAATCTCATTAGCCATTAGGCAAGCACTTCCTTAGTTCAGGTAGGTAAATGCTTTCAATCTTTGGAAAATCCTGCTAGATTAAGTCAGCATTGAGTTAATTTAAWTWTTTTTTTCTTTTTAAAAGATGGGTGTGAATATTTCAGGTACCTGAATAGGTAGACTACACTATAGATCATCAGGATGAGCCTTCTAGTGCCATAAGATCATTAGGCCATTAAAAGACTCAGTCGTTGTATTGATATAAGAAAAGGTCTCACTAACACCCAAATATCAATCACCCCAGGCACAATCAAATCAGTACTCAGAAGGCAGCTGTCAGTCTAAAATCTTAACAGAACAAGATAGGGAAAAGGTCCCAGAGGCTTTCATCTCTCCCAGAGAATATTCTTCCTACTTTCATCTTCCATAATAAGCCAAATGACAACCCTTGGAGCTGTGAAGAGGAGCTGGRAAGACTCRTTTGTASAAAAGYATCTCTGGCTTTAAATCTCCTTTCAGCTGCTACACTCAGTGAAGCTGTCATACTGTAGGAATTCAAAGTAACACAGAAACCAATCAGAAAAGATTCTTTTTTTAAAAGTCCTTGTGTATTTACCATCCAAGCATTTTAAGTGGGGATTTTGCTAGGAAATTTACAAAGCCTAATGGTATCAAATAATTTTTGTACTKCATTTAGAAAATGAATGAAAAAAGCCTCAGTTACCAGAATGCTACAAACTGTAAGAATAGGCCAATAGTRTATTTAATAAGCTGCTCTTATCTAAACATGGCCTTGGAAATTGGAGGTCACACATACAAGATGACAGTGYTTTGGAAAATAATGACTTGAGAAAAAGGCTGAAATGGTACAAGAAAAAAAAAAAACAAACCTGAACATTAGTTCCACATACAYTGCAGTGCTCACAAACAATAAGGCAGTCCATGTATCTCCAACTCAAATTACAATGCTGTTGTTTCAAACTTCATCTTAAAACATTCACAGCCTGGATAGATGAACYCCCAGCCTTGGATAAATGCATTGTGCTTCATTTTTGAGCTCTCTTACTTTATTCACACTGCCTGAAGTAGTTTATACCTGGATTTAAATTTAACTTCAACATTAATATATCTTGTGTTATTTTGTCCTGTCTTGTCTAATGTAATCAACAGCATGGGTCTTTTATCATTGTCACTTTGTCCTCAGCATGCAGGAGCTGCTCAGCACACAGGCTTCTGGAAACTTGCTTATTGTGTATCACCTCTGACTCTAGCATCTCATAAAGCAGATAGTATAAATCTCAAAATTTTTTAAATGTATATATTTATCACCAAAAAAAGTCCAAATCCCCATTGTATTCATACTGCAATTTCCATACCTTGTGTGATTTACAGATTGAAGTWAGCTCAAAGGATGACTCTTAAGAGAGGTAACTAACAAAAACATTTCTGTTCTTGTTGGATAATGATTCCATTACTATATCAACCATYTATAGAAAGCTTATACCCAAATATTGTGGCACACTGTCATCACCATAGAATATTAGAATAGACTCAGTTCCTTAGATTATGGACAAAAAAAAATACATTAACAATGCATATCACACTTCAAAGTCATCACTTAAACACTTTGGGTGAAACCCTGAACCCACTTAAAGTCAATGGAAAAATTCTCACTGGCCTCAGAAGTCAGATCCTGTCCTTTATTGCTGCCTATTTTCACTTTTGTCAGCCACATGACAAATTATTAATAAAAGCACAGGATATTACTTAGTCTCAGCAGAGATGATAAGAACCAGAAAAGAAGCTTTTCAAATACATTATACATGAATCAAGCTGTTATATTTTGAACAATTTGTTCAATGAGTTGGCATTCAACCAGATAGAGAGATGGTCAAATACTGCAAAAGACTATTCTTGAATAATTTATTTAATGAATAACAGCCACTTTGGGAGGATAATGTATTCTGAGTATATTTAGCATTTTACAGCCAAAAGTGTTTTATCCAACATTAATTACTGTTGTTTTGTTTTGGGGAAGCATAGAAGCACTGTAAGGTTTTGTTTGTTTTGCTTTGATCTTCTATCACTACACAGTTGCCAGCACTTGTGCTAGAGTACACAAATAACAGCCACCTGACTTTTGTTAAATTTGGTTTCACATTACTTCAGCATGTAGGATTTGTTAACTTTCATCTAGAGAATTGAAGTGACATTTTAACAGTCTGTGTATCACCTATTCAAGCAGCACATTTTATGAGACTTAAAGAAAAAACAAAACAAAAACTAGGATAAAAGCCTCCAGCTTCCAAGCAGCTTGAATTTAAATAATATTTCCATGCTTTCTTCAACAGCTGTCTATTAAGTCCATACAATGATTTTCTAAAAAGTTGATTTTTTTCTTTAACTGCCTTAACTAATTTACATAAAAAGCTRTTTTGTTTAATTTCCAAACCTAGGAGAATTTCATTCCTGACACAAAGACATAGAAAAAGCTGTGTATAGCTTTAAGCACTGTTTCTTCCCTTAGAGAAAGTTTAAACAAATATTCACATCTCTAAGTCAGTCTATGCTGTTGGCAGTTCCTTAATATTATGGCATCCATGCCCTTGAAATCTCTTCTCCACTGGGCACAGGCAAGAATGTTGTCATTCCCACAGCCCAAGATATTCATTCCAGCCTTCTTTCTGATTCTCACAGTYAACCTTAACACACTTAGCTTCTTCCACAACAGCTCTAACACACGGTGTGAATGCTACTCTCAAAACACAAAGACTTCATCAAAACCATAAGGAAACTGCAGAGAAATGTGGAAAAGAAAAACAAAACAGGAGTCTATATAGTTTGTTGTYCTGGTGTTTTTGAAGTAATTTGTGTATAGCAGCAGGATAACCACACATAATGAGGTACTGGCACAACTTCTGTCACATTTTATATGTGCAATACTTTCCAGGCTGAGGGTRCACATCATATCCACTGGGCTCAGGCTAGAAATATAATATGTGACTAGTGAGGATCCTTATCGGCACTGGCCACAAAGAAAACTACTTTTTAAATAAAAGATAACTTGTGGTTTGGAAATGTGACCTCTCACTGTTTTAGTAGAAAGTTTAAGTCTACTGTGGAGTGTCTCCAGATGAGCATAGCCCACATAGAGGACCAGTGTCAATCTCACAGGTGCTGTCCCTGTCCCACCTGGGTGTGCAGCCACTTCCTCTTTGCTGGGGAGAGGGAAATACAGGAGCTGCTGCCTTCCCTCACTAAAAAGTTACCTCATCCAGTTGTTCTCTAAATGAACCACAGCCCATCACCACATCCCCACACCCTCCCTGCTGCAGCCTAAGATGGATGATCCATCTTCCCTCTGCTACCGGTAGGCACGCCATGGCTTCAGCCGTGACGTTCAGCACCACTGGGCCCCTGCAGCATGAACCTGGCAGGGAGGAGAGGAAGAAAACCATCAGCAAGTCACGAGCTGAGACGGTGTCTCACTTCCCCTGCCACTGCTCAGGTCAAATGAAGCTTGTGGCACAACAAATAGACTTCTWGCTGGGGTGGATCTGTCAGTGCTATTCTGCAGCTGAAATTCTTTTTCAGGGTAAAACTCTCTGGTATTTTTTCATAGCATTGATTCACCCTTTATTTATTTACTTTTTAAACAATTATTTGTCTTGTAATGAATTTGGGAAAAAAATCAAATTTGTATTCCTTGTACAAATACATCTAATGCATTATGATATTATTCAATATCTGTAAG
Organism: Alauda arvensis; assembly: GCA_902810485.1. Classification (NCBI taxonomy): domain Eukaryota; kingdom Metazoa; phylum Chordata; class Aves; order Passeriformes; family Alaudidae; genus Alauda; species Alauda arvensis. Next base: position 22,291 of record CADDXX010000748.1, on the reverse strand, counting down.
TTTTAAAGCTTTTCAATAACCTAACTGCAAGCATCACATATTAGCTTTAGTAATACAATTATTTTTGTTATTTTAGAAACTTCTTGCAATATACCACTTTCAGTGAGTAATTTTTTTCACTTTAAATACATTTTCAATTGTATTGGCTCTATGCCTTCTATGCAAATGGAATCTAAAAATTTCAAACATTAAATATTATTCAGAGGCGTTCTCAATATTCTAGAGTAAAACTATTTTAAATGAGCTCTTGGGAAATATTCATTATGATGCAGTCCTCAAAAATACCAATTTATGGGGTTTTTTTCCTCACTAGCTCTTTCAATGTACTGATTAAAAATAGAAAGTACTAAGTAGMGTGCAAAGTATTGTATTTTTAATGGAAATACTCTTGAATAGTCATGTAGAAATAGTTTTGAGTAGTCTTGAATTTTTCATGTAGAAAAAAAAAATTACGAGCTAAATATTATTTAAAATAGTCTTTATGAGTTTTATCTCCCTTTGTCTTAGTCACTAGAGTGCCCCACTCTTGTTTCCCAGACACACATTAAACTAGGATTTTCTTATTTCTATCATTGAAAGAAACATAAAACAGTAAATGTAACACGTTTCYATCACAAAGCCCAGACTAAATGTCTCTTTTTGAAAGAAATTAGAAAAATTTTTCTTAAAAAGATTATTTCTTGATATAGCACATTTTTTTTGATAATCCAGATCTATATATATTGATATACAATGAGCTTTCTTTTTGTGAATAATTCAACTGAAGTTACCCATGAAMGAATAATTTAAAACAAATATGGAAAAGTGATTAATTTTTGTATTTTTCACAGATAACTTGTTTATGAACAAATCTGAACAAATAAAGAGCAAAGCCTTGGAAAGGGGAAAATTAATGAGAAATTGACTAGAAAGAGGCAAAATAATTGAAATAACCTAAAATATACTATTTTATTTAGTCCTTCGAGTTACATGTGTATCTCATCTTCACAATTTGTCAGTCTAAATGATTTTGATATTAGACATGAGAAACTGTTATCATCCTTTTCTGCAAGAGTTTGAAATAAATAACCCCAAAGCAATGCCTGTCACATTTCCTTTCCCCCCCCAAGCCTGAAGTTCCAATAATGTCCTTACAAACTGTAGAAGCAATGATCTGCCCTATAGACARTAAGGATGGAAGAATTTGAAAAGGTCCTCTTTTCTTGATGCTAAATTATTGTTTCTTATTTCCTTACAGGTGTTTCTTCTGGGAAGGGATGAGATAACATCTTGAGATAAAATGTAAGTTCTGGATTCAGGTTTTTGATGAAGAAAGATTGGAGTAGCACATTTCATAATTTAGAGATGACAGGGCTCTTTAAAATGCTTTTATATTTGAGAGTGTTTATATAAGCAATGATTGAGATACATKAATTATTATTCCTTGAAGATTATATAGGATTATTTATATTATTTATAGAGATTCCAATGTATTCTGTAGTCCATGAAACAACTGAGGGTTATATGGAATGCATGAAATAAGTGTCTCGTTTTTCATGTTCCATATGTGAGCATATGTAGTTACACAACAGAGTTCTCCTCTGGGGTATTGAATCATAAGTCACAAATATATCAAATTAGTCTTGTAATTTTCAGGGACAAAAAGACATTTTCATTATAGAAATAGATGGAATAAGAAAAAATTAACAGAATCTGGTCATCAGGCTTTCTGATTATACTTGCCTTCTCTCTTGAGGCAGGACCCCACACCTCTCTCATTCTGGTTTTATTAGTGACTGGTCTGATCTGTACAGGAATAAGAAAATTTTAGAATTAAGGAATTAACACCTTTCAGTTTAATATTTTATRAAAGTTTTAGATCTAACTACTATAAAGGGCTGATTTCTCAAACCTGGTTTTTGTTCTGATAATCCAATATCAAATTCCTTGTTTAATTATGGTCACCCTGATTTTAAACTTCATTACATGTTCAAAARTATGAATGCAAACAGCTTCATCTTCCTAGTTAGTCTACCAGACTTGTTTTGTTAATGAYCAATTAAATTTTTTAGCTTGGAATCAACAACAGAAGAAATTATTTAGCCTGCTACAGAAAGCAGTTTTCAAGKTTTTTTCTGTGAATATTGAAAAATACCAGAACTTTAAAACAAAGTGCGAAAAGGAAGAAGAAAACCACAACACTCAATGGGATAGAGTGATATACCAATATTAACAGCAAGAGAACATTCTCTCTGTTATAAGCAGATCYAATGACGTGCATTCCAGTTTATAAAAGTATCTTCAAGTGGTGCTTACAAGTTTCTTTTATCAAAGATGCTGGTCAATACTTTATAGCTTCTCTGAGCTTATTTGCTTTGATCAAAGTATGGAATATAAAAGATTAAAGTCTTCTACTAATTACATGCCTGAAGGCACATTAACAACGTAAGTGTCAAAGCTCTGCCGAAAATTCATTTTGCATTTTTAATAAAAACTGATAGGAAGGTTTTGAATGCATCTAACTGGAAAAAAGTAATTTTTGTTTCAGCAGCTTCTTTATGAGGAGAGTGTAGAAGCCCTGAAACCTCACAAATGCAAGGGTATAAGCAATTTGTGCTCTGAAAACTGTGTCCTAGAAAACTTCCTGTCAGACAACTCACAGTGAGTTTCTCCTTAATAATTCTTGATAGGACCAAAAAAGAACTCAGCACTGAAAATAAACACTAAATTTGGGACCAAAACCATCAATTTCTTCAAACATTCAAATATTCAGAGTGTTCCTCTGAGCTGTATGGAACAAAACACAACTACCACCAATTTGAAATTTGTAGATTTTTTTTATCCCTTGACTACCTCTCTTGGGTTTCTACAATATTGGTTTTAATAGATCTCTTCTCTCCTCCTGTAGAAGCCAGTAATTTGCTCTAACTGCACTAAGTGAAAGCATGAAATAAAAGCATTTTATAAAGATCCTGAAAACCTWTGTAGTGTAATAGGTTCCTGTGGAACTTGGACGTCTGAAGGTTAGCATATTGCAAAGATGTTTTGCCTTTTGCCATAGCTCTTATTTACTGTGATTGCCTATCAATGTGTTTTTAGGGAATTGGGATTGTTGGACTTTGCCATCAATGAAAAGYAAGCCTTGTGTCTCAAACTCAGCCTTGTCAGGGATACCAGCTCCACATTCCCTCTGAGCATGGAGCAAAGGAGCAGCCCAGGTGCTAAGTCATGATACAGCCTGTGATATTGCTTGTTGGTCGAAGTGTACCACAGAACAAGTCTATTGTTTCCATCATTTGCCAAAGACAATCCTGAGAAATTAAGCCATGTTAGAGAAGAGGTTACATAAAACCTATTAAAATTTCCAGTTAGCACTATCTGAACTACATTTGTAAATAATTAAATGACTGGAGTAAATCTGAYCTTCTGAATCRGAAGTAAAGTCCTTTTGGATACACAGTAAGGCAAACCATGATTTTCCTAGATTATTATTATTTTAGCAATTTTTTCCATTGGTATTTGTTATCTGCATGTGAACATATTACTCCCAAGTGGCTTGAGATAATTTGCTTCTTTGACTTTAACAAGACTTAATTCTAAACATATTAATGTTAGTTTGACAAATAATTGTGTGACCTCTAAAGATGACAATTTATGAGTGACCTATGAAAATCATCAAGAACAGTAATTTACAAGAAATTATGTTTTGTGTGCTTGTAAYGGATGTCCAGGCAAGACCTTAGAATTCCTCTTATATCACACAGAAGAATAAACAGTTTAATTAATTTGCCCTGTGAACATTCCTGACGAAAGCAAGAAAATAAAAAAAAATTAAAAAAAGAAAAAAAGAAGAAAGAAAAAGCCAGCAAGTTAGTGCAGTTATGTGCACTATTTTCAGTTCTGTGATTTTCTGACCCATCTGCCTCTGTAATTAATCTCAAATTTTAATAGTTTTTAAAAAAAATATTAACTCTTTTTGTTCTAGAGGGAAAATAAAAGCATTTTCCATTGTATCTGTCTTCAATTTTGAGGGATAGAATRAGACAATGCAGAAAAGCAGTATGAAAAACAGCAGATGTTTTCTTATTTAAGAGTTACGTACTAAAAATGTCCCTTAAGGGAATTGCCAGCTCTACCAGTTTTGTCAAGCACTGTCACAGAGCCAAAGTGCACCTCAACATGTCTAATCAGCCTGCAGCCTAGGAAACTGAGAAAATAACTTTACACTTGCCTTCCACAAATCTCCTCAGATGTAACAAAACAAAGGGGCGGAGGGTACAGAGTGGTGGGGGGTAGTGAAGCCACAAGAAAAACACTAAGATGATTACTTTCTCTTTAAGTCAGCACACAAACACTGCTCTTTYGCCACATCTAAATAAATGTATTTCATATTGTAGCAAATGCAGAAAATGTCAAGCCTGATAAAACCTTTGAAACATAAAATTGTGTAGRAGAAACCATTTTGTAGCTTGCATGAAGAAAACCATACATGCAACATCCCTTGCCATGCAACACTCAGAGGAGGAACAGATGGCCTAAAGACAGCATGGTTTCCCCTTTGACTAGAGAAGAGAACAAAACCTAGATTCTCCTTTATAGCTATCAAACAAAATAATACATGCCTATCATGATGACCTGAGATATCCCTGTGGCTGATATTTTGCCAGGAGTGTTTATCTAAATCACAGGTTTTGTTAAAAACAAACAAACAAACAAACAAAACTGTTAAATAACAGTTCCATTTTCTTGAGCATTGCTGGGAGGTTTATCATCAACCTCTTTTCCTGTTAGGTCAAACTGTGGTATCAACATATACCATTCTATTTTCTTCAAATGACGAAGACTAAGACACACAGCAAATAGAAATTGAGGCATTCAGGGTCTAGAATATGTGTTTTCTTTCATCTGATTATGTGACTTTTTGATATTGAGGATAAGAATATTAAGGACAGAATTCTCTGTCTAACAAAATACAGCTGAGGCACTGTTCCATGCTTCCCACACTGCTGACAGCATGTTTACTCAAGTGACTCAAGCTGACAGTGAACAAGGGGCAGTTAGGTCATCTGCCTTGAACTGTGACATGGCCAGCATGGCATAGAGTGCCACTGCTTGGCTAAGACTCATCTCACATAAGAAACTGCTGGAAAATTACTAGAAAAAATGCTAACACTTGTATTTCTGGCAAAATATTTGTGAAGAGAATGTTAACGAAGGAAGACACCATGAAACAACCACAGGCAGACAGATTCGTGGCATGAAATGAAGTTGGTTTTAATGAAGGGCTATAACTCAGTATCTCTGGTCAGGACAAGCAGTAACTTTGTCCTGTGCAACTACACACATTTTCACAGCCAGGATAACTCCCCAACAGCACATTCTGCTCATGTCCCCATGCTGTGATGTTCTGCAGCCTMCTTTTTCAGCTTATCTCAAAACATTTCTCTTCACACTCACTAAGTTTAAGTGTATATTTCCCTAGGAGTTGCACATTGCAGTGATACATGACTTCAGTAAGACACACTTTCAGGTCTGTAAGTCACATTTTTCTAAATGCTCTTTTAAATTCTTAGTGGTTTTACAGTAAACACCAGGCCATGAAAGTCAACATATCTGATAATGTTGTACAAAAGAGTTACTTTTTCAACTGATTAAGCAGCAGTTGTCATTTCTAATGCAGTTGTAGCCTAGAATATAATTATTGATTTTTATAGCAAAACATATTTCACAAAATATTCTAACTAGCATTAAATTTTACATGTAAAACAAACACAATAGAAAATAGTAAGAGAAGTTACAGTACAGTTGAATAAGACAACTGGATTTTAAATTTCACYCTGAGAAAAGAGTTGTTTGATATATCCATATATATTTTGAGTTATTCTGCTTTGTGAATTATTAATTTTCACATTACAGAAAAACATAAGGCAACTAAGGGAGGGAAACTGAAGATAAAATTCAAGTATTTGAAAAATCTTCAATTATGTAGTATTTATACTAAAATTCTTGTCTTCATGTGGCCTGAGATTTTAAATGCCTTTGATTTAGACACTGATGTTCAGGAATGAGAGAATTCACTGAAAGAAATATTGTCAAATTTTATCCCTTTCTAGCTCTAAATTCCTCATTTCTGTAGAATGCAGGAAATACTAATTAAAAATATATTCTAATCTAGTAAACTTTAAGGGGACAAAATTTAAATAATTTAGGGTTAGCCTTCAAGTTCCCAATATTCATTTCCATTTTAACTCTCAGTATTGTCAAGTCTTAATGAACCTCACAAAGTCTCTATCTTACAACTGTAAAATTAAAAAACATTAAAATCCTTGTCTCTTTTTTGTGGAAGTGTCATGCTTGGGATGCAAAATGTGCTGACAATAACAACTCCATTCGGGTTTTTTTGGGACAATGATTTTGCAACTAAAATGAGAAAATAAAGACAGCATCTTAGCACCAATAACTCAGAAGTTCAATCCACACATTTTTCTGRCTATCTGAGCAAGTTTGGGGCAAAATACTATGGGACAAGCTTTGCTCTACACCTGTGTGAAGTRCTGCACTGGCATTTCTGCTAATTTGCATACTGCTAATGTTTTAGTTTCAGAACAAGAAGAGGGGTTTTTTATCAGCTAAAACAATTATGTGCAGACTGCAAAAATAGARATGACTGTGACTGAATAGTTAAATTTACATTTTCAAATTCTCCTGGTCTTCTTTATTTAAAAACTGATCATGTAATTGAAGTTGGTTTTGGAATCACTGAGGTGAAATTACCACTGCAGCAGTTTGCAAAGGCCCTGCAACCAGCAAAAAGGTTTTTTTCTGCACATATTAAAGCTCAAGGCAAGCAGTRGCAATAACAATCATACCTGCAAATTATCTGTTCAATCATCCTGYCTATCTGATTTGGAAACAGCATCTCCATACAGAAGCTTCCCTGGAGGTTGTGCCTGCCCTGTATAATTTTAGACAAAATTAGACAAATCTTGRGTGTTATTTTGAACATAGGTCAATAGGACAATGACTCATCCCATTCAGCCAGCGCTAGTTCATTAAAATACATCAGCTGGGAAGGTATACAAGAAGTATCTGTGTTTTAAACATTAATAGCAACACTACATTATTCAAATAAGAGAAGAGTGCTTAAAACATGCCAGGTAAGTGGTTCACTGCAGCTATAAAATGCTCTGCAGGAAAACGGAATATACTTTCAAATTGTTTATTTTAATTCAATTCCCYAGAAGATCCCTGGTGTCAGAATTTAAAGATTGCTCATGTTCTGTTACATAGTTTGCCCTTTTCTTTTTAAAATGGTGGTGTAGAAACYGTAAACTGCTGGATGTCCAGGTTGTTACTGACTCCTGGCCATGTGGGCATTCCTTCCTCGAGATAGAATAACACTACAAAAGCCAGGCCAAGCTTCAAACCAAGTGTATTTAGCAAAATGAAAAAGAAAAAAATTAATAAATTTGAGGTACTTTCTAGAGCTACACAGAGCAAAAAGTTCATTTCCTGGAATGTATATTGTGTGAGGGCTCTAGGTGCTCAGTGCAGAGGGCTGTTTCCACCACTTCCTCTGGGAAGGAGAGGGAAGGCAGCGCAGGAATCAAGCTCCTTTAGCCATCTCTCATTATAGAAACCACTTCACTTCCCTGTAAATACCTCATCATTATTTCACAGGTTTCAGGACCAATGATGTAATCTCTAGGGGTAGTTTATGCAGCCMAAGAAAAAGGATGGATTGTGATGAAAGCTGTACCTGGTTTCCCTGCAGACTGCACATTATGTTCTTTGAAAGGTGGGCCCATCTATCTTTCCCAAGCTGCTGCATCCTGAGCCTGATGCACCCTTTGGTATCAGGGGCAGTTTAACTCTTCCCTATAAGTTAGGCACAGGCTGGGTCTGAAAATCTCACCARTTCTTATTTACCAAGATCTGCCCATGTCTAAAAAGAAAGTATTTGGTAACACCTATTCATATATTTTCAGTGGTGCATTTCCTTCCGTCTGATTGAATGTTTCTTAAATTAGTTATTTGCTACACAATAACCCATCCCTTGCTTTTCAAGGTAGCTTTGGAACTAGGTTGGAAATAGTGGACAGTGTAAAAGGTGTTTCAGAAGAAAATTACTGTTATCTTTGGCAATTTATCATTGCTTGCTGTTAACAAAATATAAGCGAAAATATGGGAGACACTCTTATTTCTGGAAATTATTGAAAGATAAGACTATATATATCTTCTAGTAGTTAATTGCCTTCTCACATATCACTGATCAAAATTTAATATAAATAATTCAGAATAGGGGGAGGAGGGGGTGGGGGGTTGTGTTTACAAAAGAAAACCATTTGAAATCAGTTTTCCTACCCTATCAAAGGAGCTGCAGAACTACCAGAACAGAGAGTTGAGTGGAGGTATGTCAGTCACCACAGCACTACAGTCATTTTGTTGAAAGCTCTTAAAATCTTCACTTGTTGGAACTTGGGATGATGGATGCAGATTGCTCTAGGTGCAAGCTGATGTTCCTTGGTGATTAAAAAGATGAGGATAGTGGAAACAAAACTCAGTTCCTGATTACTCCTTTGCTTTTATCTCCCTGATAAGTTGTAGTTTATGACGTTATTTTAAAGAGATCTCTGCAAAAAYGTGGGGAAGGGTTGTCATGGGGAGTTGTAAGTTAATTCTTAAAGGTCTTGAATCACTATAAAAGAAAAAACCCTTACCTTGTAAGCTTCATGAAAAATAGTTGCTTTTTTATAAATCATAAYATTGCTTTCATCTAGAAAACTCCTCTACACATATTTGTGTTCTATAATTCTATATAATCAAGGGTCACTGGAGGAATCCTCATAGCATTTCCCCTCTAAATTTCCTGTACTCTGAGCATTTTAAATTGCTTATGGCAGACATTATGTCAGATCTTATAGTCCAAATGAAAATGGCATTTTCATCCAGTAAATAGATTTGGAGCTTTTTAGGGGTTTGTTTGTTTGATTGTTTGTTTGTTTCATTTCTAATATGACAGATACAAAAATTAACTTAGTAGAATGTAGGTAAATCTTTATGAGTAATTTTTTAAAAAATAACTTAACTGGAAAGTTTTTTTACCAGAAATGGAAGCTGAGGATGTCTGACTTGTACAAGTGCACAAGTCAGTAGCAACATATACGTTAGGAAAATCACAGTGTTTTCCTTTCAAATCTTTAAATCATTGCCATTCATGAAAAAAGGACAAGACTTGCTCCCACAGCAATGAGATCAAGCAACATTAAGAGGAACAYTTGTGCTTCCAAAATACATAAAACTATTACAATATATCACTTTGAAATTTCAAATATTTCAGTAGCAATCATCTAATAGCTTTCATATCTCTAAAAGACACAACTTTATCCTGGTACTTTTCATGTGTCATTCAGCTAGTTCTATTCTTAGTGATTAAGTTTTAGCAGAAAAAGACCCTAGCTTAGTTTTGCTATTASCAGGTTTTACTGTGTTGTTTTGACTTGTTTCTAATAATGATAATAATTTACAGTCAAAAATATCCTCCACTCTATTTACAGAAAACATTAACAGCGTTGTATATTTTCCAGTAACACAGTCACACTATTGCTACCTTCATAAACATCTATAGAAAGCAAATAAGTGGTTGAAATTCTTGGAAAGTATTTCCACTTTTCTATTCTGTCATTTTTGAAGGATATGGAACGTTTCTTTTCTTTCCTTTCTATGTGGTACAAAAGTGACATACCAAACTGACGGGTTTGAGAATGGACTTCTTCCCTGTCCTATGTTCCCATATGTATTCCTGGCCTTGGAAACCTTCAGAAAGATCTTTGATAACATCCTTTTGCCAGACTGTTTTAGAGTATCCTGTCCTGATTTAAAGAAAAAAAAGGAGGCAGAAATTCCTCAAAAGTTCAATGAAATTCTTTACCTTGATTCAGGAGAGGTTATGGCATTGCTTWGCATTACTGCTACAAGAGCTTTTCACTCAGCTTGCAAATCCAGTGACATTTTTCCGCAAGAAAGGAGTCAGGCCACAAGGCATTTCTCTTAGGAAAGTCGCAAACTCCTAAGCTCTCCATAAAAAGTTGGAGGAAACCAGACCCATCAAAAGACAGCAGMAAACTCTGCTCAGTTCCTTTGAAGAATGCTAGTGCCCTGTGCTGGAATAGGTAGCTCTGGATGGGGAGTCCTGTGGAGCCTGGTTCTTATCTTGCAGTCCAAGCCCTGGAGAGACAGAGCCACAGATGCAGCTGTTGCTTGGTCCTTGACCCCCAGTGAATCCTTCTGCTATTCCCTGTCTCCAGGCAGTGAAAAGTTGTAACTTGAGAGTTTTCTCAACGATTTTTCTGTTAAGCATTTGGATGGTAATAGGACAGCTAAAATACACACTTGACTTATCCTTTTTTTTCCATTGTTTTTCTTCTTGGATCCAAGTTAAAGACTAAAAAAATGAAACAAACTCTGTTCTATCATAAAACTATTGTCCACCCTCCTATGACTCAGAATATTTACTATTTTGAAGTATGAGAATATTTCTGCATGCCATAAGGCTCACACCAAGCAATACTCTCGAATCCTGCAATCTTTGTTCTTKCACACTTGGATTATTACAGCACTTTGGTTCTCTGCTGCAGGATCATGACATGACATTTTAACACACATAGTCTGCTTCTGGCATTTTAATTGGTTTAAAACTGTTGGTAGCATCTTTTACTGTATTAATTTATTGCTTCAGCGTTAGTCAACTGAAACCTTTGCCAGATGGCAACACAGCCCCTGAATACTGACGAGGAGAAAGAAAATATTTATATGATGCAAATGTTTGCTCATTCATTAAGTATTCATGAATTGGTTTTTAGAGCTTGTTTTTTGGGGKTTTTTTTCTCCCTTTTTCTTTCAGTTGCAATGTAAAAGGAGCTTAAAGGTTCAAATTTACATCTCATGGTGGCATTATTATTAATAATCTAGCTCTCTATTATTATCTGCCTAAAAAATAGGGAAAAATTATTTGAAAATTTAGCACTTTTTTTAACCTATATTGGATAACAAAACAAGTTAAATATTCTGAAACTTCCAGCAATGTTGTTGTGTCATCCCTTCCCTCCCCCAGTGCCAAAAGAGCAAAATGGAAGAATAAATAGAGATTACCTTCTCACTTCACTTCTAAATTTAGCCTTCTCCACAGAATCCTTTAATACTACTCCCCAAAAACTAAAATTTGATGCTTGAGTATGTTATCTCAGGAAACGTGCTCCCTCCACTACTGACAGGTCCATCTGGAAGTCACCTGCATCTGGCTYTATTTCTAATCATAACACCACCTATAATGTTCAGAAATCACTTGAGCTACCTGCCAAACCTGTTCATTTCTCACTATTTATGGTAAAAGTTGCAAGAGAATTAAATATATAGACAGGAAAGGAATTTGATATATGCTATGACTTACACTGATCACAGCAGAAAGTACCTTTGTTGGTCCYGTGATTTCCTGCTTTGACCATTAATTTTCTGGCTGTCTTACTCAAAAAAATCTATTCCTTACTGTGTGGTATATAACTTGAAAAAACAGTCTAAATTCAGACATCCTCTTGGCTCTGAACATTTGAAACCCCTTATTTTTTCTGCAGCTATTTACAAATCACAGCATGACAGAGCTACAATACTTGGCAAAGTGTACCTTTAGTTTTCTGATCCTCAGTCTTGTCAAAGCTTCCTCTAAAAGTCCAACCCTAAACTAACAACCTCCTGAACAGGAATTTCYCATCCTCTCTGGAGCGTGGCCTTTGGGTTTCAAGCCTTTCAGTAGATTAAGAGTGGGATWGTGCAGATCTGCCTCTAAAGCTGGCTTGTCTCACCAGTCACTTATTGYACAATATACATTGCTGTGCAATGCTCTCAGTTGACTGTTATTGCCAGGACATTTCAAGCACATGGTTATTTCAGGGTGTCAGTTCTTAAATCCCTCCATTCAAGTAATTTTTAAGCAAACTAGGTACAAAAAAATTAATTAAATGTTAATAAATTTAAGTAATTAATTTAATACATGAATTTTCATGGTGCAATASGTATAACCTCCCGTGCCACTGGGTTCTGGCCATCCTCAGCACCTGATCCTCTTCAGTGCCTTGCTGGATTGCCTGGAGCCTCCCAGGTGCAAAGGTAGCATAGCATGTGGATGGACTTTCTGTCTTTTCCACAGTGCCACCTGTGCTGCACTCTGGAAGGTGCACGATGAGTTGTTTGGCTGCCACTGGTAGTGACACTCCTAGGCAGAGCTTGATTTTCACATCACAGGCTGGAATCTAAATAAAGCACACTGTGATCATGAGGATGCAGTCAGCAGTGGCTGCTTCATGGTATCAATACCTTGGATCCAAGCTCTAACATTCAGTTTGTGCCAAAAGATGTGCCAACCAATGTTCACTTCCAAAACCCCACTTCCAGCAGCTCATTCTCTCAGAGTACATGCCACTCCTGCCTGTGCTGCTAGGCCACTGGAAAGCACTGTGAGGTGCTGGGTTTTGATCTCATGTTGCAGCCTTTGCTTTATGGAGCACCTAAATTCTTTAAATCCAGCTCATTTATGATTTCTAATTACTTGTTTAGGAGGCTCTGGTCAAACCAATCCTACAAACTCCTATTTTTCAAAAGAACCATGAGCTGACCATCTTTTTACATTGTCAACTTTATTTTCAATTACTTGCTCCACGAGTACACTTGAAAGCTCCCAGGCTCCAAACCCAAATCAGAGATCACTGCTAGATGCCTTTTTGGTTTTAACAGGTCCAAATAAATCTCATTATTTGTAGAGAGGTTGTCATAATTTGCTGGACTGAATTTTGGCACACAAAGATGTCCCCACCAACACTGAAAGATGCATCTCATCTGGTACCTCACCAAGTATTTGAGGTGGATACATTTCTGTTTTATCACGTTGCTGCTTTTCTATCTAGCTAGATATCCTATCTATCTTTTCTATCTAGACCAATGCATTCTGCTTTCTGAAGATGATACTACAGAGACATAAAAATCAAGACATTCAAAACCTAACTTTGAGATTAATGAAGACCAAATCTGTCAAGTTGTATCACCAAAAGAAAACCTTGGATTTGATAGCACTTGATTCTGAAGATACTAGGAACTATAAAGTTCCTATTATACAGATGAACTACAAATATTTCACACATTTGAAAATAATACTAAGCCAATCACCCTCTGATGAATTTCTTCAGTGATATGGACATGTTATTCTACACACCTGAATCTAAGGGGAAAAAAAGTGGCAAGATATAATTTTAGCAGAATTGAATTAAAAATAATAGCATGGTAGATCTGTAATTTTTTTTTTTCCAGGAGTCAGGTATTTAGGAGGGAATCAGCATTTAACATTTGCTCAAGGAATTCATAGATAAACTATTTGGAGATTATTCTGAAATTTCCCTACTCACTACACTTGGTCTGTGCCTTGGAATGAGCATATTCTTGAGGCTGGAATTCATATGAATTGGCTATTAGTTGATTGAATCTTGTCATGGTATTTTTGACTCTTATTAATTTTATAACATCTGGTTGCTGGGTGTTGTAGTTAATCAACTGACCAGGTTTGATTTGGTAATTGTATAGCCTGACATAATTCAGTTCAAAACTGGAAGAGGGCTGTTTCTTTTCATGTTTATTTGTTCTTTTTATGTTCTTCTTCCCTCACCTTGCATTTGGGTGTGGGAGGTTCTTCCAAAACAGTAATACAAACCCAGAGAACTAAAATAGAACAGTTACAATTCTTGAGAAGTCTAAACTCTGTTCCTTGTCAAAAATAAAACTGAATACTTTCCTACATTTTGAATTTTGTAATATCTCAGTTTTAATATTTGTGATTTGCTTGCAAAAGCTGATCAATTAAAAATAAATAAAAAAAAAAAACCAAAAACAAAAGCAAAAACAAACATCAAACCCAGAAAAAATGGCACTCTGGCTCTTTTATAATCATGACATCTACAATGACACTACAAATTTTTAAAAAATTATCAGTTTTTTTAACAACATATCAGACTTTATTCCTGGCACTGTTATCTCCATTTTTCCTCATCCTCTACTTTTTCCCACCTCATGAGATTGCTTAAATAGAATTTAAATAGAAAAAAACAGTTACCTTCTTTTCCTAATCTTTTATAACCAAAGTTCTTGCATCCTCAGCTCCTGTGATGCCTTTCTGTTTCCAGGAAGTTTTAGTTTTTTTCCTTAAAAATTTTGGATTCCCAATGGTCTGAGTTCTATCACCATCCTAAACTTTCTGCTTTTTTGGAACTCTGCCTTGCTTAGCAAGGATCTCCTCCACCAGCAGTCACCTCTTCATGTACTGCACTCTGGGTAACAAAACATGCTGGTAAAGATAGTCGTGTAAAACTAACAAAAAAAAAAACCATAAAAACAAACCAAAACTCACACTAAAGTGCCTCTTTGTAAAGGAAATTATTTCCTGAGATGCTTCATTCAGACAGCATTGTGTGCTTTTCAGACAGGGCTGCCATATTTCCCAGCACCTCTGTACTTTCCTCTAAATTAGGAGGGGACTGATGGAAGGTGTGAGTGCTTTCACAGAAATAAGATGAGACTAAAAAGCTGATTCTTCCTCCCTGATGTTAACCTTAAAAACAAACAAACAACCAACAAACAAACAAACAACCCCACCAAAAAAAACAAACCACATTTTAGGAGAATAAATAGCATGTGTTAAGTACATTCAAAATTTGGGGCTTTTTGTGCTTTTCTTAACTTCTACCCCTGTGAAAATATAATATGCAGACTGCTGCAGCAATACTGAATTGAGTTTATTAATTTGGAATATATTCCAAAATTATTATTCGGAAAATACTTGCCACTTGAAAAAGTCTGTTTCATCCATGATAAACTCAGATTTTTCACTTCTGTTTTAACAACCCTACTGACACAATTATGTGTACAGCTAACAGGGACATGAAGGTCAATAAAGAAAAGCAGGAGCTCACCTGAATCTTGCCTTGAGCTTGCACACTTTGGAAARGAAAAGTACAGGTCCCCACTTCATCCTTCACATGTTGACGGGATGAGCAAGAATTACAACTAAAGAAAAGTCAAGTGCCATAACRTAAGCATCTAAATTCACMCTGCAATTTAAATAGGAGCATTCAGGAATGCAGCCTAAGCCTCAAAGCTCTTCAGCACATGCACTTTCTGCATAAATCAGAAGAGGAACTACAGGCACTTCTGAAACTCAGGGCAGCTGGTCTGAATTTTTATGATTTGTAAAATAACTCACTAGTCATTCACCTTCCCTCTGGTTCAAGCATTTGGACTGGACGCTTTTTTTTTTCAGCATGGAAGAGAACAGAAGATTTTGCATATTAAGACAAGGTAAAAGTATAAACACACATAAGATCACTGTAGAAAAGTATGGAAGTACAAATACTTTTACAGTTTTTCTTATAACTGGAAACAATTTGGATTTTTTTTTTTAAACCTACAATATAATAATAAAAAAATTAGCATTTAATTGCCAGTAATGAATAAAACTGCATTTATTATTAGTCAAGTATTTGGAAGATTTTTAAGTGCTGATTAAAAAGCCTAATTTGAATTTTAATTTTAATCACAATTTTTTAACTTTTCAAATTTCCCTGTCTAATATTTGCACCCGGATAAATGAAAGTTAAACAAAAACCACACTCCTCTGATTTGCATAGCTGATGAAAATTGCATAGCTTATTTTCACTTATCTTCCTTCAAAATGCAAATAATAAAAAAAAATTATATTAATTATTTTTTCAGGAACACATGGCACAACAGTGTAAATTGATATAAATCTATATACTAAGTTTAATCATATGAAGTTGGAATATGGCAGGAARTATCTTACTATCTCCCATTTGCAGYGACTTATAGTAMAAATATTACARATGTATCTCATTATATTGTYTCACYAGGTTAAGTTCATGCCATACTGAACAAYATATAAACTAGYTTTCTAAATATCATGCAAAATTCTTTTGAATGTATGGTTTTGTTSTCTTTTTTCTCCCTTTTATGAATATCTAGATGTAGACTGAAAAAATGAAGGGATTTTTTTTCCATTTTGTAAATAAGATATCAGATCCCTTTAAAGTAATTTGAAAAATAATTTCTGTTTTAAATCAACATCATTCATATATTTTTGCTGCCAGTTACAATATCTGCCAGGATGTATGTTAGTAATGGGATATCCAGTTAGTTTCCTGATCAGTGTAGCTTTTGCCCATTTACCCAGGTGTGATGTGCTAGAATCTTAAACATTACTGCAATATAACAGGAATTATATTCTTGCACCGCCAAAAATTTTGATGCAACTCATTGAAGACAGAAACAGTTGCTTTATATAAAGACCAGGAAATACTGTAAATCACACATAGAGCATCTATCATTTATTCTGTAACATGACAACCACATCTCTGCCAACTTAGAATCAGTCAAAATGTACAAAACAGGAGGAGCAGCAAAATGTACATTGTAATAATAGAAATACTGCAATGTACAGGTTGGCAAATATTAAAGAGAGAAGTACAAAACCACTACCACATTCCATGGCATCACAGCTATACTTATGCTCATTTAAAGGAATAAAAATTCCTTTAAAGAGATATTTATTTTGTCATCAGGAAAAGACAAGTTTCTTGTGGCAAACAGAATTCTTGCAGTTACTTTTCCTGAAAAAAAAAATGGAGGGAGGATATGTGTTCTTTCTTGTGGTTCTTTTGTTGTTGTTGGATTGATTGATTGATTTTAAGGAAAATTCTTCATACTGTAGTGGAGGTTTGGACTCTTCTCACAGTGATGAACCTACCAGCTAGTACTCTCCCTGGTTTTTGATTATCTCCTGTTAGCACACACCCTGACCTTTACCTTTTCATGCATCAGATTAAATAATTTTTCTTCAGTTCACCTACTTTGATTTACTTTCAACTTTAAGATTTGCTAAATTGAGTGATGCTGGTCAAGGTGGATTCCATAGATTTCAGGAGTGTTTAACAAAGAGTTTATTTCTATTATCTTTTCTACTATTATTAATGCATTTTGAATTGTATGTTTTAGATAAGCTAGTTTAGAGGTCTTTAGAAATATATTCATGTGCTTTACATAGAAATCTTCAATGGTCACATCTTCTGACAGTTCTGGTACAGATGCCTCACTTTATGCACTACAATTCTGTAGCTCTGCCAATTTTATTAGATGTCCAGCTCCAGAATTAGCTGTTGCTAATGCCTGCAAACACTTTCCTGTCTTTTCCTGACAAATTGCTGGAAAAATATGTCCATGTCCCTTCAGAGTAGCCAGCAATGGCTCTCACACTTTCTCTGTCCAAAGGTTCATTTGGCTTATTATTTCAAACCAAGCATAATAAACTTTCCAAGATGATTTTTCTTCAAAGCTTACTGCTCTCTGACTTGGCCAATTTAACAAATCATCTGTGTGAGCATTTGTCTTGTGTTACCACAGAAAAGTGATGCTGAATTCCACACTCACAGAGAGAATTGTGGTTTTTTTTGGTTTTTTTTTTTTTAATAATAGGGTTTTTATAAATTGTTGATTATAAAATTATATTGTTAAGGATAAGGTATGTTATCTATGTTATACTTACAATTCTTTCACACACATCAACTTTGCTGGCTAAGCTAAGCTAAAAAATTTCTGTTCATCCATACTCTTCGAAGAACGCATATTATGTCACCTAAGAAGAAAAACTAAATGATGCCTTTTAGTTAGCTAAGTAATTTGCTGCTTCTGTACCTAAATTTTGTCATCCCCTCCAAGCGCTCACTTACTCCATGCTACCTCCTGAAGTCTACAACTCATATTAGATTACGTAGAAAAACAGGGATATACCTCCAAAAATATATCTATGGGAAAACTTCGAAACAGCAGATGAAATGGTAATGAAAGTTTTCCCTATCACATTTCTATCAGATTCTCTTTACACGCTACATTTCTCTTTTACATTTCTGTAGGTTTCCTTCCAAAGACAATCATACACAAAAAAATTCTAGACATTTTGCCATTTACAACATTAGTTTCATCTGCCTTAAATCTTCCAGCACTTACAACCTCACCATTACACGTGCATTTCCACAAAAACTTTACAGACCTTTTAGGGCAGGGGTGTTTTTTTCAAAAATTCTACATTCTTTTAACTCTTAGTTCTTTAGGGCAAAAAGCTTGTTTACTTCTCTACCATAGTCATTTAAAGGTTTCTTTGTCAAATTAACAAAAACATTATTTTTTAGTTCTCCTTGAGTCCCTGTGAACTGATAAGAAATTCATCAACATAGTAATACAAATTTCCTGAGGAGAATAATTTCTTCTCAAACATTTTAAAAATGTTTCATTTTTCTCCATGTAGCAATTAGGGAAATCTTACCATCCTTGCAGATTTAGTTTAGTACTTTCCTCTGTTAGTTTTCATGGGCTAATTTTTCTTATTTTGGCTAATTTTTGCTTCCCATTCCACAGATATTGAGTCAATGATACAGTGATGACATCAGTCTCAAAAACCCAAATCTCTAAAATCCCACTTCAACCTATGAATTCCTACTGTGGGTGAAAAAATGTTTGACGTTTCCACATGCCTCCTGAGCAACCTTGCAACACTTTCAAAAATAACAACATCTGCAGGTGCCATCCAAATGGGTTTTTTTGGGAAAACTTTGTCAGTTTGTTCTTTTAAGAATTAAAAAATGTATACAGCCTTTTTAATACAACAGTCTTGATGCCTGTATTAGTTAATCTATTGAAATAGATCTAAATCTAAAATCAGTGGGCAAATTTTACAATTAATCTGATTAAATTTTCAAAATTTTTTCCTCCTTTTATTAACTGCAAATATATTTCATTCAGAAAAGGGAACATAAGCTCCAGACCAGTTCAGGTGCTGCTAAGTGTATGTATTTCCTTGAGATGGCCATATTAAAAATTTATCCTAATCCTAGTGACACTGCCTTATAAAGTAAAACCTTTACTTTGCAGCTTTGGAGGGTGTTAGTACAATTTAGTATATTTTAGCTTATTTATTTAGTTCATTTCAGAGATTCTAGTGAAACTGATGATTCCATATTTGAAAAATCTTAGGATATATTAGATTTGCACACAACGAAAACGGCACAATCCTCATCTATTCTTGAAAACAGAGGCTTAAAAAATGCTACAAGTCAGATTGCAGGGTTGAAAATCCAGAAGTATTTTTTCTGAAAAAAAGTGAAATTAAATTTAAAAAAAAGTTGTATAAAGGAAGACTTTGTATAATTCATTACAGATAAAGCAGTCACATGGTTAGATACCCCCACATAAAATATGTCTCTAAGGACAAGTATTTAACAATGATGCTATACTTTGAAATAGGTAATTCCTAACGTTTTTTACACTCATACTTCTCCATGTAAAGTGAGTTTGCACATATTAATTTTAACACTAATCTATCTATCCCACTAGAATGTCTAATTAAGCTTTTCCACCTTCAGACAACTTACAAAACTAGTGAAAGCATTGCCATAGTAATTACAATGAATTTTACTGTCTAAGGTTCTAATATGGCAATTTTGCCTACAGAAATTTATAACAAGCTTTTTAACCAAGAATAAAAATACTTACCAAAAAAAGTTATTAAATTTCAGTGGAATACCCTGAATACAGTTTCAAATGTGTTTGTTAGGAGCAACTTTGTAGTCAATGTTCACACAGAAATGTGAAGACAGCATAGTTGTTTTGCACAAAATTATATTTTTAAGACATCTTCATTATAGTCATCTAGTTCCAAATCATTTGCACTGAACAGAGCAATTTCTGATATATGAAATTCATGAAATTTAAATTATCAGAGTTTCTAGAAAGTAAATATCACTTTTGTAYTGAWATTAAAATGAAAATTATKTAAAACTGTCATTTGAAGTCAATGAAGCATCTCTGTTCTTGACTCTAGCTTTTCTACTGCTTCTCACTTTTCTCTCAAAATTCTGATACAAATGTAGAACAGAAACAGGAGGCATCAGAACTTTTCATTTGTGTTAATTTACTACATAGGTCAATTAACCAGTTGGAGCTAAAATAACAATCTGAACCAAAAGAATAGAAAAGACTGTTAGGGGACAGTGAGATGATTARGTCATTAACYMTCTTGGATAGAAAGAAAAAGCTAAATATTGATTTTAGAACTGATGGCTTAGTTGGATGTTAGGTGTGAGGAAATTTGTTGTATGTCAGAAAACTGTATATCTGGTGAGTCTCTGATTTGCAATTTGTTAATCTTTTTTAGATTTATGACTCCAGAGTCAATTTCTGAAGTTAATTTGTTGGTTTCCCTCAGGAGTCGGGGCAAAGGGAACAAAGCAGGAGTAGTTTGGTAAGTAATGTTACTGATCAAAAAATGCCTTTTTTCCCCTTTATTTATCTTGAGTGAGTGTTTCTGTCTACTTCACAGTTAAGAGTTTTTGCTCATAGATTTTCTGGTAGAACATTTGGTTCCTTGTGTAAAATTAATTTCATTCTATTTGGCTATCTGTTCACAATGTTTGCCATTTATTGCACTGTTATTGGAGATTGTTGATAATATTAAATTTATTATTTTGGCAAGAACTCTTGCTATGTCAGAAAGCACACATGACAGAAGACTAGAGAGTGGGAACAAATGCCTTAAGGTTAAGTCTTCTAGCATTGATTAAAATAGTCTAATTATTTTCCATACAGATTTCAATAAACAGGGATAATGACAATGGCACATATTTAATCAATTTATGTCTGAAATAGAATTTAATAACTTAATGTACCTTACTCCTTGTCAGTTTGTAGCATATGATTTAGTTTATATAAAGCCAAGCATTGAGACTTTTTATAAATTTCCTTTAACAATTCAGATCTAAATTACCAGCAGCTAAAATTCCCTTCCCCTGAGCTACCATGCTTACCACAAGCACAAAGATTTCATTTGCTTTACTGTGTTTAAAATCTAGATAGTCATGATAAGCATATGCTAAGTGCTTACCTTACTCGAAACTAGACCAACTAATCTTTCTCTCTCTTATCACACTCTTGATTTGTGATCCCAGTTACCTTTGTGATCTTCATTGCTCTTTATTAATTCTTTAAACCTGCGTGTTCAATGACTGAGCATACAGTACAGTCTAAAATCAACTCAGGGTTTTGGTGACACAATCAGGGAMTAAAACAGGAAATAAGAAAAGACCACTTAGGGGAGTTAGAGAGTTAAAGACTTACCCTTTATTTCAAGTCCAATAGTTCAGCCAGAAGTGTAAATGAAGGACATGCAAAATTAATGCAACACTGGAACACAACAGCACTATGAGATACAACAGAGAAATAAACACAACAGCACTATGGGATACAACAGAGAAATAGCTCAACTATGTATGAACAAAATAATATAGATGGGGTTTTGCTATCAGGTGAAACTGGAAGTCCATGCATATTGCATTATACTCACTGTGATTTAAATGAAATTTAAAAATGTCTAATGCATAAATATTCCTTAAAGATCTGAAATGGCTAATGTCCCTACAATCCAGACGGTCAGGTTCTATTGCCAAAGGGACTTTAAATTTTCCACATATTCTCTTTCCATTTTTAAACTCTTCCTTCCAAATTGTCATGAAAAGCAAAGGCACTGGTAACATTTAGACACATGTTGTAGATATGAAGAGACATATGGTGACCATCTCTCATCCAGCAGTTGTCTAAAGAATGCCTTGGAAGCAAGAAAAAGGTGATGTGGGTTCTTTTAAAAAAGAACATGGTAATATCTTCTTAGAAATTGAAAAATTACCCAAATAATAAAATGAAAAATTAATAACAGCAATACTGCTGTTTACTTTAAGAATTAACTTGAACTTATACAGTATATGTTAATGAATTTCTGAGATAAAATAGTAGATTAAAGTTTTAGCAGATAGGCACCTGGTACAGCACTTTTTTCAGCTCCAGCCAGTGTCTGCACCCTTTAGATAAACTCCAGTTTTCAAAATTGTGTGTTGCTTTATGTTGATACTCCTTACATTTGTTTCTCAATTTTTCCCCATTAAACACAAATTTAAGACAGTAATSATATAAGCACTGCAACCTGTTATCATCTACATGAAAATAACTTCTAGATGGTGTTGGTTCATTTTCAAATTGCTGTCAACTTGATCAATATTATATAACAGCATGTGGTTGTATTGCACATGTAAGATACCTAAGAACAGAGTACAAGATATTTGCAATTAAAAGAGGAAGAAAAATGAGTTTGGCGTAGTGAGGC
>CADDXX010000747.1:326051-356270 GCA_902810485.1 Alauda arvensis | reverse complement strand
GAGCAAATCCTGCTCCAGTGCCACCCGTCGTGGCTCCCCCTGCTCCAAGACCCGCTCCACCACCGTGCATCAGCCCCAGGGCCCCTCCCAAACGCTGCCCTGGCCATGGATGCACCCTCTCTAATGCTTGGGATGCTCCTTCTGCAATGCTTGGGAAGCCCTGGAAGGCCTTTAAACCGGAAATAAAACCACCATGAGAGGCTGAAAAGCGACATTTTGGGGCTGAGCACATGGAGGAATCACTCGAGGACGTTTCCCTGCTTGCCTGAGCACTTCCCCGTCTCCGGAAGGTACGGAGGAGCAATTGGCAGCCGGGGCTGCGCTGCCGCTTCCGCTGGATGCAAACAAGCCCTTAACATTTCAGCAAGTGGCTGTGCTTGTGGAGACACGCGGGGTGCCGAGAGCTCACTCCAGAGCCCCTCGTGACTGCCGCCCTCCGCGGAAGGTCGGCAGGAGGCTGGCGGGGTGAGAGAGCACCCCGAGGCTGCGGGCAGCTCCGTGCCGCCGCCGGGGGACAGGGGTGCCCATCCCCTGCCCCCGGCCCCGCCGCCAGCCCCCGGCTCCTCGGCTCCGGCTGCAATTAAAGCTCACCCTGAACGGTGCATTAATGTCAGGTTTGCATCTCATTTCCCCAGCGCCAGGTAAGGAGGGGCCGGCAGGCTTGGAGAAGGATCACACGTGGCAGCTTTTAATAGAAACCCGCCCGCCTGTCACTGGCGGCTCATCATTCCTCTTGAAACGGTTGCTAATTACCAACGAGCCGTGTTTGTGTTTCGGGTGTGACGTTCCCCTCTGCAGCCCCGCTCCCCCTCCTCCCGCTCCGCACCCAGGCTGGCGGCAGCGCCCGGGGGCTCCGGGGGAGGTGGGAGCTGCAGGGTGGGCTCCAGAGGGGCCGTGAGGACACGGTTCCTTCAGGGATGGGCTCAGGGGTGGCAGGAAAATGGCTCCCTCCAGTTGTTTTGTCCTCCCTTCCCATTTTCCATGAAGGACGGTTCCTTTGGAACTCTCTGTAGTGTTAAACCTGCTGAGTTAAAGCTTTGGGACAATTCCTGCCACCCCCTCCCATCCTGGTGATGCTCTGCTGGACCAGGACACCCCTGCCACCAGCTGTGCCCCAGGATCGGCCTGCCCCATGCCACTGTCCCCTCGGAGCCTTGCCGGGGGCTGTGCCCAAGCTCCTGAGGGCACTGTGACACTGTGACTTGAGTGGTGGCACCACCAGGTGCTCTCATCTCCTCTCCCAGCTGCTTCCCAGGGATGTGCCACCTGCTTCTCCCTGGCTGGGATGAAGGGACCCGCTGCAGTGATGCTCTGTGGGGACGGAGAGAGCTGCTCCTCGGGGCTCTGAGCCCAGGGATGTCTCCTTCACCTCTCACCGGGGTTTGGGACTCCTCCTGGGGCAGAATGAGCCAAGAGGCTGAGGAGAGGCATTGCAGAGGGGAAAGCAGGGTTGGGAAAGGAGCTGGAGCCGTTCCAGAGGTGTCCCAGGGAGGTGCAATGCTGAGTGGCCCCCACCACTGGGTCTCTCACACCGTCCCACCCCCCGGGCCCCTTCTTGTGCCCAGTTTGATGTGGCAGTGGGTGCTGGAGCACCCCAATATCACATTCTGAGTCTGGAGAGCGGCTGGGGAGAGGAACTATTTGCTGAGTCCGGTTCCAAGCATTCCCAGTGCAGGGATAACACTGGGGACACCCCCAAAGTGGGGGATCCCTGTGAGGCCTGCTCCTGCTCTGTGCCAGCCCCGGGAGCCCCCTGCTCCCCTCCCAGCTGTGTGCAGAGCCCAGGGCTTCTCCCGGGCTCTGGGGGCTCGGGAAGGCTCCTTTATCCCAGTGAAACCCACTCCCTCCTCGCAGCAGCACCAGGGGTGGTGTTGGGGTGGGAGAAAGGCGGGAGCTGTATGGGAGACCCCCAGCGTTCCCCACCCACCTCCCGAAGGCTGAGGCAGCCGCGGTTTCAGCGCTTGGAAGGGGGCCAAGGCAGGTGCCTGGCTGGCTGGGAAGCCCACCCGGCACAGGGAGAGGCATCCCGAGGCTCCCGGCTCCCGGAGGGCTGGCCGGCTCCTGCTGCCACCCGGCTGAGCGACAGCTCCCAGCCCCCCAGCCCACCTCCCCCCTTGTCAATCCACTGGGGAATTATTTATCCTGACAATAGCAATTGTCTGCACGGGCCCTTCCCCCTCTCCAGCACCTACCCCAACAAAGGAAATCATCCTGATATGAAAGGGAAAATTAAATTACCCCAATAAAGACTTAGTGCTGCTTTAATGACATCACCAGACTCAGGCGCTAATTAGCTGAGTACAAAGGAAAGCTAAATGTGAAAACGTGAATTTCTGTTCCCTTTTCTCCTGTCGTACAGTCTCGGGAGTGGGAGTCTTGGCAGGCATGGCAGGAGGAGCTGCTCCCACCCGGCCGGGCGGCTGCTGCTGCGTGCCAGGCTCCGGCAGCCGGGCACTGCCCGTGCCGAGGGGGCAGAGCTCCGGGGAGCTTTTGGGAGATGGGTCCGGCAGCTGGCGCCCCTCTGGATCCAGCCAGGGATCCCCGGGCTGCCCGTTCCCCAATCCTGCTCGGTGCCATCACTTTCTGCTGCAGCCTGTGCTCGTCTCGCCGAGTTCAGGCTCCCGCACACCTCGCGGGGGGGAAAGCTCACACACCTCACACCGCGCCCAGCCCCGAGCCCGAGGTCCCTGTGCCCTTGCTCTGGGCCAGCATCGGCTGTGGGGGCACGTCCCCAATCCCTCCGCGTGACCCTGGCACTGTCACAGTGCCAGCACCTCTCCCGGAGCTGTGCCACCCCTCCCCGCAGCGCACCCATTTCTGCCGGCTGCTCCCAGCTCTGGCCGCCTCCCGCGCCGTGTCCCCGCCGTGGCTGCGGCCCCCTGGCCCGCGGGGTGACCCCGGAATCCTGCCGGGAGTGCACTTACCGGAGCGGCTCCGCGTTCCCTTCCAGCCCCGGGAACGGCGACAGCGCCACAGCCACGGAGCTGCGGAGCCGCGGGGTGGCGGCGTGGGGGGGACCCCGCAGGGCCAGGGGACAGCTGGCCACGGGCAGGGACAGCGAACACCCCGCGAGCAGCGAGCGCTGGCCCTGGGGCTGCGCTCCAGAACCAGAGGAGCCCGAACCGGAGCGCTCCTGGGGAGACGAGTGAGTGTGGAGGGGGAGATTTTGCATCCACTGCTTCCCTCTTTATTTGGGACTGGTTTTCCCTGCTGGAAGTGCTGCTACATCTAACCCCACTCGGGAGAATTCTTCCCTCTGGCGGGGCCCTGGGAATGCGGAGGGGATTCCAGCAGAGGCTCCAGAGCTGCCTGCAGGTGCTGAGAGGCCGAGCTGCTCCCGCTCCCGCCGGCTGCAGGAAAAGGGAGGCTGCTAATACGTAAAGCTTCATTTTAGCGAAATCTTAAATGATCCCCAAATCTTGGCTATTCCTGCTTTCACCCCGAACCTCACCCCAGCCCCTCGGTCAGCACTCACAGCCCTTCCCCAGCACATGGAGCCATCCCAGAAAAATTGAGGGGGGCATGTCCTGGCCTCTGCCCCGCGGGCTGTCCCAGTCCCCGCTGAGGCGAGGCAGGCAGCACCATGCTCTGTCCCAGTGCCACCAGTTGCTCCCAGCTGGCCCCGAGGGAGGCTGGCCCCGGGGCACGCCCTGGGCACGCAGCCCTGTCTGCAGCCTCGCTGCGGGGTCTCCCGTGAGGTGGCACCTCTGGGGACCGGCCAAACCCCTGGGACCGTGAGGGGATGCGGGTCACCCCCCCGCGCCCCCCGCGCCTCCCGCCGCTGGGTTCATCCGGGAGGGACGGGTGCGAATGCCTCCGTGCCTCCTTAAAATGACATAGCCTGTCTCCATGGCAACTCTTCTCTGCCTTTCGCCTCAGACCAAGAGCATCATCTGCTCCATCATCCCCGCAGGCCAGGGCCCGGCACGCCTGCGGAAGGGCTGGTGGGATGCTCAGGCCGTGGCACCCCCGCCCGCCCCTGCCTCTGGCACTGCCAGCTCTCCCGGCTCTCCAGCCAGGACATGTCCCGCAGAAGGGGACCCACCCGCCTGCAGCATCCGGCTCGCAGCTGCCTCCAGCCTCCTGCAGCCCCCAGCCCTTCCCCTGCCGCGGGATGCCCGGCACAGCCGGGGCACGGGGCTGGGGAGCAGCGGGGCTGCGTCTGGATGGAGCTGGGACCGCCGCTGGCCCGTCCCCACCCCAAAGGCTTGCAAGGCAAATCCATGGCAAAGCCCTTGCTCCGCATCCACTCCTCCTGTGGACAAGCCGGGAGCCGGGAGCAGCCTGTGGAGCGGAGGGGGCCGAGCCGGCGATCCCGACCTGCCCGTCAAGCGCTCAGCCCCCGCCGCCACAGCGAGAGATCGCCCTGCCCTCCAGCAAATCCCACCGCCCTGCCGGGCCCGAGGGCCGCGCCTGGCCTCCGACAGGGCACGTCCCCGCTGTCCTTAAACCTCTGTGAGCCCGGTGTGACGGCAGCTGCAGGCAGCAGCCGGGCTGGGGCGGCACGGAGCTGTCTCCAGCTCTGGGGATGGAGGCAGGACCCGAGGGAGGGGGGCTGCCAGCCCCCGGGCAACGTGAGGGTGATTTTCCATGGGGATACACGCGGGGAGGAGGGAGAGGCCCTCGGGGACACGTGTGGGGGAACCACAGGTCCTTGTGCCCCGGGGCACACGGCAGGACCAGGGGCTGTGGGGTGAATTCCGGGGTACGGGGAGCTGGCACACGGGGATGGAGCAATGGAGAGCACGTGTGTGTGTGTGTACTGAGCGACCGGCAGCGTGGTTCATGTCCCCTAATGGCACATTGTCCCCTCAGACACTCCTGCTGGGAGGCTCCAGGGCCACCTCAGCTCTGTCTGTGTCCTGCAGAGCCACAGCACCGCCAGCTCCTCAGGGAACTCCCTTCCTCCTCCTCCTCCTCCTCCTGGCTGCTTTGCCAGGTGCCTTTCCCCGATACCCGCACAGCGTCTCCCTGTGCTTGCTCTTGTCCCGTCGTTCCCGAGCTGGATCCGCACACAGCCACCCCCTCCCCTCAGCATCCCGGCGTGTGGCGCGGTGTGTGGGTGTGTTTATTTATAGGGCTGCTGCAGAGCCCGGCTGCTGCGTGGGGCCTGCAGCCCCCCACCCTCCTGGGCTCCTTTCCCTGCTTCCCAGCCTGGCCATGGATCAGCCGTGATGTCCTGGTGCCCACCGGGGTGCAAGTCATGGAATCCTGGAATCACAGGYGGGRARGGACCTCAAAGTTCATCTCATTCCACATGGGCTGGGACAYRTTCCACTATCCCAGGCTGCTCCAAGCCCTGTCCAGCCCAGCCTTGAAGACTTCCAGGGATTGACTTGCAGAGGGAGTCTCACACCAGGGATGGGATGGCTCCCAGCAGCACTATCCTCATCCCTCTTCCTGTCCTTCTGCACCACGTTTCCAGCCGGATCAGCCCTGCTGCGGCCTCCAAGGTGCCACATGTGTCCTCTGGTCTCCCCCTAGAGCCTCAGTGAGGTTCTTGGAGCACACCTGGTGCTCCCAACTTGTCCTGGCCACCCTGTCCCTCCCTGCCTGTTCTCTGGCCACAAGGAGCCTGCTGGTGCCCAGGGGTCAGGGATGTGCTCAGCCAAGGCTCTGATGTCCTTTGGATTATGGGAGACTTGGGAAGAGCCACAGAGGGATGCTGAGGAGAGCGTGTGCCTTTGGGTGCCGTGGTGCAGCTGGGTGGGGCACACAGGTGGCAATCCCCATGCCCTGGGATGCCCAGTGGGCACTGGCAGCTCTTGGGCTGCTCAGAGGATAACTGGGGGCTCAGCTGATCCCACTGGCATCCAGGGCCCTCCTGCAATGGGATGGGCCGTGGGGGAGAGAGCTGGGCTGGGCAGAGGATCAGCTCCCCAAAGGACTCGGAAAGGGACGAGAGGATGGGGTTGGGAATGGGGCTGCATTTGGGGCGGTGCCCAGTGCCCTGCAGAACACAGGCTGCTGCAGGGGGCATGGTGGGACTGGCAAACTGTGCCCTGATGCCAGAGCTCCCTGGCACAGGGGGTTGAGCCGCTGTGAGCAGCCCCTCATGCCCCAATGACAGTGGGCACCAGCTCTCCGAGGGCACTGTGCCAGGGCCAGCACGTGGGACGGGGTCTGGCCGCCACGGCCCGGCCCCGCACTGGCTGGCCTCTCATTTGTTCTCATTAAGGGCTGGCAGGGTGTCTAATTAGGCGGTGTGAGTGCCAGCGCCCTGCTGACAGACACCTGTGCAGACAGCCCTCCTCCTCGGCCGGCTCGTAATTACCCTGCCGGATGCTGCCTGCCGCCCGGCAGGACCCGCTCCGCCCCGCCGGGACGTGGCACGGTGCCAGCCCCGGCTGGCACCGCATCCCCGCGGCATTAAACACCCCGGCAGCCTCGGGGACACCGCCCTGCGTCCCCTCCTGCCGGGTGCCACCAGCACCCAGCCACGTGTTGGCACCTCTGGGTGTCCGGGGCACGGGGCAGAGTCACCGCACACGCATTTTGTGTCCCCTTATTCCCCCCTGGGCAGTGCCCTGGGTACCTCGGAGCCGTGGCTGGAGCGAGTCCTGCCCGTGCCCACCCGTGGGCACCCACCCGGGCAGCCCGTGGGCAGGGGCACGGGAGGGACAGGCCGCCCGTGCAGCCTCGTGGGCTGCGTAGGGATAACGAGCCAGTGGCTGCTTTAATTAGATTAATTGGCTCCCATTTGGCTCCAGAAGAGCTGTCAGGCTGCGAGTGTGTTCCTGCTGTACCTGGCTAATTATGGCACCGCGGCCGCCACTCGGCAGCGCTCACGGCCACCGAGAGCTGGCACCGGGCAGAGCCGTGCCACGGAGGTGCTGCTGGGCCAGGAGGGCACTCACGGAGCTCTGGCTGCCAAAATACACGGGAGAAGAGAATGGGGAACATCAGGGGGTCCTGAGGATGCTGCAGGCCCTGCAGAGCTGCAGGAGAGCAAGGGCTGTGAGGAGCACAGGGATGGGGTTGAGGGAGCTCCAGAGGATTGGGATCCGAGCTGGGGAAGGTGTTGGGACAGGAGCCAGGGCATGGTGTGTCCCAGGTGGGAGGGGACCCGGGCTGGAAGCTGTGCCCGGGCTCTGGGGCTGGCAGGGAGGATTGGACACCGGGATCAGCCTTTGTCCCCGCTGTCCACACCCTGAGGAAGAGGATGGCAGCAGGCAGGGGTTGGGCACCCTCTGGGCAGGGCCTCTCCCAGCCATGCCAGGCACAGACACATCAAGCTCCTGCCTGGCACTGGAGCTGCTTTGAGGCACTGGCTATTTATAAAAGCCACCCATGAGAGGAGCAAGGAGGTGACAGCCTAAAAATAAGTGTCTGGGCTGGGGTGACGAGGCACCGCTTCCCCACAGAGCCCGAGTGGGAGGCAGCGCTGGGGGATATCTTTATCCCTCTCATCCCCGGGCTGTTATTACAGTGCCCACTGCAGCCGGAGCTGCAGCCTGTGCCCACGCACTTGACCCGTGCTCCAGGGCATCGCATCTTCCTGGAGGGACAATCCACCCTTCTCTGAGTGCCACCGGGCTGGGCAGCAGGGCAGGGCAGCTCCAGAGGGAATAATGGAGCCCAGACCCCCCAGATCCCCAGCAAATGCCACGGCCCCTCTGGGGATCAGCACAGTGGCACCCCGAGGGTTTGCCCAGCTGTGGGATGGCAGCAGCTCCCTAGGGTGTCTCCCAAGAGACAGCAGCACACAGGGATGTGTTGGGAACACCTGCACGTAGGTGTGTGCAGAATCCAGCTGATCCTTGGCACAGGAATCTGCGTGCTCTGGGGCACCCACCTGCTGTCTGTGCCGCCTGTGCCAGAGCTGTCCTGGCATCCCAGGGGGATCCATGGGGATTGTGACGGTGGGTTCCTCACCCAGCTCAGCAAGGAACCCCCCAGCCCCACTGCAGCTCCCCAGGGTACCCCGCACACCTGCACGGACCCTGCAGCCCCCAAACCTGACCCTGTCAGATAACACCCTGCCAATCTCCTGAGCACAGAGCCCCTCCCAGCAGTGCCTGGGGACGCTGCCCAGCCTCTGGCACATGCTGGCCGTGCACCTCGCTGAGCGATGCCCGCACAGCCCCCAGCACTGCCCCCGCACGGGCGCGGGGCCGCGGTGACGGCGCTGCCGGGCGACAGACGAGGGCAGCAGGCGGGAGAAGAGCGGGGAGGAGGCGAAGGCAGCCGGCTGCATCCTCAGGTGTGCGTAGGACACGTTCAGCGGGGAGCTCGTTAGCCGAGGCATCAGCAGCCCTTGCAAAGAGCTGACGCGGCTGCAGCGCACACATCCCGGGGGCTCCCAGGGGATGCTGCGCTTCCATTCGTGCCGCACACGAGGCCCCCGGAACAGACGCAGCTCGGATGGAGTTATTTTTTCGCTGGTGAATGTTAATCCTGGCTCAGTTAATGCCTCTGCAGCGCCTCGCCCGGACCCCCCCCCCTCCAGGCTGGCTCCCACCCGGAGCGTCCCAGGCCTTCCGTGGGGAGTCAGGGGGGTCTGGTACCGCCGGCTCTGTTCCGGGGTGCATGTGGAAAAGAGCGGGATGGTGGGAGCGCAGGAAGGGATTTCCCAGCTGGCGAGGAGGAGGAGGAGGATGTAATTGTACGGTACAGATTGAGCCTGTCAGGCGTCCCTCCGACAGCGCATCCCGGGGCACCTTCACCGTAAATAATAAAGAACAGCCCGGAGAGGAGGGGATTAACAAGGACAGGCGAGGCACTTACTCCCTAATTGATGGGTTCGTATTCCTGCGGAGGCTGCAGCCGCAGCCACCCTGATGCCATCGCGGGGAGCGGGAGCCTCCTCCCCGCGGCTGCTGGGGAGACGCAGGCAGGGAAATACAGACAGGGGAACACAGAGGGGACATGCAGGCAGGAGAAATGCAGGCAGGGAAATGCAGGCAGGGAAATGCAGGCAGGGAGATGCAGGCAGCAGAAGTGCAGGCAGGGGAGATTAAAGCAGGGGAAATGCAGGCAGGGGAAACCAGGCAGGGAAATGCAGAGAGGGACATGCAGGCAGGGAAATGCAGGCAGGGGAGATTCAAGCAGGGGAAATGCAGTCAGGGAAATGCAGGCAGAGAAATGCAAAGGGAAATGCAGGCAGGGGAAATGCAGGCAGAGAAATGCAGGTGGGGGAAACCAGGCAGCTCCGGGGCACAGCAGGATCTGGGGCAGAGCACAAGCATAGAGAGGGGATGAGAGCCCCATCCCATGGGATTCACCATCCCCTGGATCTTGGGGTCTAGCCAGGTCTCAGTGTTTCTCCTCTCATCCTTGATTTGACCCCTTTTCTATGAAATCTTTAGAGGAAACACCAAAATCCTGGTGCCTTGCCCCATCCCTTGCTCACAGAGCTGGGATCTGGTTGTTCCACCTGCTTTGCCCAGGATTTGGGGCATCCCAGCTGGGCAGGAGGGGGGAGCAGGACGGGGTCCCAGACAGCTTGAATTTGCACGTGGGTTTAGCTGAGCTAAAAGCAGCTCTGGGAGGAGGCTGGGCCACTTTGGGAGATATAATTATGTATATAAAAAGCTTATTCTGGTCCCTGCAGGGAGGGGCTGTGTCCAGCTCTGCCTTTCGGGATGTACTGGGACCCACTGGGACCCACTGGGACCCCAGGCCCAGCTTGGCCACTTTGGGGGTGTCCCCTTGCAGCTGGTGGCAGGGCTGGTGCCTGTTCCAGCAGCGTGGCCTGGTTCCCGTCCTGGATTACCCTCTCCCCACCAGCGGGAGGGGGAAGAGCTCCCCGAGTGCCAGATGGTGCCATTTAATTCCTTTTCTGGGTGAGGCTGGAATCTGTTTGTGCCCGTGTGAGCAGGACCCCAGGAGAGCAGCACAGGCTGGGAGCCTCCAGCCTTTGGGCACAGCAATTTCCTCTCTGGAAACGGGAGCAGAGCATTCCCAACAGCATCTTCTGAGCTGCACACACCCCTCAGTGCACGGGGCAGTGTGAGCGTGGTGACCCCAGTGCCTTTTGGGGGGATTTGGCCTGGTGATCCCTTTACCCTGCCTGCAGCCCTGCCAGCTTTCCCAGAGCTGGACAAGCAGGCTGGGATGTGGGAGTTGAGGGAGAGGAGGGGGTGAGGAAGGCAGGGAGATGTCAGCAGAGGCAGCGGTTTCCCAGGTGCTGCTGCCAGATTGCTGCCCGTGGCCTCCACTCAGCTCACAATTATCTGGGGTAATGGCAGGGGAGGGTGACCCAGATAGCGCGGGGAGGAGGATAATAAGGAAGATGTAACCGAGGCTTTGGAAAAAGGGAAATGAGGGGGGAACATGAGAGAGGGAGGAGAGAAGCTCTGGGATGAACTCTGAGCTGGGATGCTGATCCAGCACTGCTTGGAGCATCCCCATGGCCCATGTCATCCCTGATCCAGGTAATGCACTCCTGGTAAGCGAAAATATCCTTTCCTGGATCGATGGCCCTGCAGGGTTTGGGGTGGGACAGGGGGCAGGCAGAGGACAGGGCTGGCAGCTGTGTCCCAAATGGAATTTTCCTGCCCCGGTGAGCTGGGATGAGCGGAGGGGGGGCTGTGTGCTGGGATGCAGCTCTCAGCATGGAGCTGTCCCCAGGTGTCACACCCCCAGGGGCCTTTGCTGGAGGGCACCTTGGGGACAGCACCTGCAGGGCAGCACAGAGGGGCCCGGGGCTGCTGCCCTGGCTGGGCACCTCCCCCTCCCAAAGGGCCCACACAGCAGTTCTGGGCCCCTGGTGATATTCCATTATAAATCTCCCAGCCCTCTGCCATCATCCCTGCTCCACGAAGAGCTGAGGAAGCAGAGGTGTGAGCCAGCGCTCGTCCATCACACGCTGAGGTGTCCCCACGCTGCTGCCACCTGCTCTGGCCACCTTGGCAATCTGCTGGGGCTGCTTCCCGGGGGGAATTCTGCCTGCTCCTGCTCCTGGGCTGCAGCTCCTCTCCCTCGATTTTCCCCCTGGCCCATCCTGGGCTGGGGCAGAGCTCACTGTCCCCTCTCCAGTGGGACTTTGGAGCTGATTTTCTGAGTCCAGGAATGCAGAAGACCGGAAGTGGGCACTGCCCATCCTGAGCTGGGGACTTGCCAGCAGGGCAGGGCTCTTCATTTCAAACCCAAGGAGCCGGGAATGCTGTGGGATCAGGACAGCAGCGCCATCACAGGAGGATGGCCCTGACTTGTCCCCAGCCTGGTGGCCGGCCGTGCTTGAAGTGAAGGCGGAGGCTCTTTGTCCCAGCACGGTGGCACAGAGGTGACACATCCACAGCACAGAGCGAGGCTSCAGCATCTTTGGTTCTGGGCTCTGAGCTGCAGCCCCCAGCGAGCCCCAGGGTCTGATCCAGGCTTTATTTGGGAGCAGAGTCTGCCCTGACCCTGCAGCGGGTGCAGGAGGAGCAGCCCCAGGGAGAGGAGCTGCAGCAAAGGGGCCGTGAGCTCCATCTGGGTGTGGGGAGGGGGCTGCGGTGAGCCCAGCGAGGATCCGGGCCAGGAAGGAGTTTGCTGGTGTGGGAGATCATCGCTCCAGGCACAGCAGGGGACTCTGTGGAGCAGCAGCATTCCCAGCAATCCTGGCTCATCATCGTGTGATATTTAAGTGGCAGAAAAGAAAATAAAGCAGGGGAGGGTGGGATGAGGATGAGCTGGAGAGAAGGAAGGATCTGCCCCCCTTCCCTCCCACACCTCCCCACGGCTCCGGGGGACCAGGTGGGCTGGGGTGATGCTGGTGGGGGCCAGGCTGGCTTTTGAGGGGGGGGACACCAGGGGAGGAGGACGACGTGTTCTGTGACAGGCTCGAACGTGACTCAACGTCACCTACTTTCCACCACGACAACTTCTGCTGCTTCATCTTCTCCCTGCAAATCTGGGGCTCGGGGAGCTCTGAACGTGCCTGTGGAGGGGGGTGAAGGGTAGGGCCCATGAGGAGGAGGAGGAGGAGGATGAGCTTCTTCCCCCTTCCCTCTCCTCTTCAGCTGCCTCCGAGGGTGCGTCCGCCCCAGGGAAGGGAGCACCGAGAGCCCTACAAAGCCACACTTTTATTAATTGAATATTCAATTTTCAAAATAACCTTGAGGAACTAAATGAAGAGGCTGGGAAGAGATAGCTAATTGTCAGCTGCACCTGCTCGGCACACAACCACGAAAATGCTGCTTGCAGCTTCCTTCCAGCCCACTCACACAATTTGGAGGGTTTTTTTTCCCCAAGCCGTTTATGTCAGTGCAGAGGGCACAACAGCCTGGCAGYGCCCTGTGTGGGCAGCAGTGTGGGGGGTGAGGGGGGAATGGGGCTGGGAAAGCTGGCAAGTGGCTCATCTGCCTCGGGGGGATGATTTTTTGTAGGGCTGGGAGGGCAGGAGGGATGTGCAGGGGGCAGRCAGGGMTGTGTGGATGCTGCATMTTGGGGTGCCACGTTGYCARTGCCCCCAAACTGTGCTGGCTCMGTGTGGGATGCAAYGGCTGCAGGGGCTGGCAGGGACWGGGGACAATCCAGCATGTCCCCAGAGTCATCAGGACAGGGCTGGGGCCCTGCTCCATGAGTACCCACAGTGCTGGTGCAGGCTTCTCCCTCCTTCCTTTGGGCAATCGCCCCACCCCTGCACCAGAGCCACGTCCTGAGCCTGCCCTCACTCTGGAGAAGTCCTGGTGTCCCTCTGTGCCGGCTGTCTCCAGCCATGGGACAGCAGGAGCAGCATGACTGCTCTTCCTGGGGGTCCTGAGCCCCCCAGCCCCCCTAGCTTGTGCATCCTGGGGGTGCTGAGCCCTCCAGTCTGGGTATCCCAGGGGTCCTGAGCCTTTCCAGCCTGGACAGCCCAGGGTTTTGAACCTCCCCCCGCAGCTGGGCATCCTGATGGTTCTCATTCCCTGCTGTCCCAGGATATCCCAGGGGTTTGGAGCCTGTTCTTTATTCCAGGTATTCTGAACTGCCCTCCCCATCCTGGCCAAACTGGGCGTTCTGAGCCCCCCCCCAGCCTGGCGATTCGGGGTTCTGAGCCCCCCCCACCCTCCAGCCGGGCGATTCGGGGTTCTGGCCCTCCCCATCCTGGCCACTCTTGGGCAGAGCCTCCCGTGCCCACCTGAGCCGGGAGCTGCGGGTGCAGGCAGGAGCCCGGGCCGCCTCTGCGGCCGCTGTAGCGCTGCCCGAGGGCAGGCAGGGCTCCGCTCTGCGCTGGCAGGGAATGGGCAGCATCCTCCGGGAGGGTTCGGCCCCGGGAGCACCGGCCCGGGCCAGATGCCGCCTCTCACCGGCCCCGTTCTCCCCGGCTCGCTGGCTGCCTCCACACTTGGCTGCATTAATAATCAGCCGGCTGATGGGGAAGGATTTACCAGCTGTTTTTCATGACTCCATTGGCCTCAGATAAATCAGGGAGGGGGTGCCGCGCGGCGCTTGCCAGGGGCCTGATGGATGGTGCCGAGCGAGCGGATCGCTCACACGCTGACACTCGCGGGCTCTGTCAGGCTGCCGAGAGCGCACGATTGATTAATGGCCCCAGTCAAGCGCGGAGGAATCGCCGGGGTGGTACCCGGCCCTCGCCCCCTCCCCAGCACCGCCCCGCCCCGGCTCTGCCCCACGCGGGAGCTGCTGGAGGGACCCCCTCTCCTTCCTCCCCAGCTCGCCCAGTTTGCCCAGCTTGCCCAGCGGCCGGGCTGGCGTGGGCAGCTCCGCCAGGCGCGGCCGCAGGATGGAGATTAGCTCTAAAGAGCTGAGCACACACAATATTTCCAAAGCAATTGCAAGCGAAGCAGGGAGCAGCTGTGGGCTGAGCAGCCCTGCCTCCCTCAATGCCGGCAACATCTGGACGCGGCAGCTGTGCCTGCGAGTGAAACCTGTTCGGGGCGAGGGGAAGGGTGCGGGACCCCATCGCTGGTGATGGGAAACCTGCCTGCGGCTCCGGGTCCCTGCGGGCGGCAGGATTCTCCAGGGGCACCATCCCCTCCCTGTGCTTCAGGGCAGGGTGCGCGGGGAGCCCCTCCTGCTCCCATCGCCCGGGGAAGGGACCAGCCCGATTCCCTGGGAGCTGGGGGAGCCCCTCCTGCTCCCATCGCCCTGGGAAGGCTCCAGCCCGATTCCCTGGGAGCTGGGGGAGCCCCTCCTGCTCCCATCGCCCGGGGAAGGGACCAGCCCGATTCCCTGGGAGCTGTGAGGAGCCGCTGCCCTGGGACTGCAGCAGAGGGAACAGCGCTCCCTGCTCAGGCTCGTCTGTGGTCCCTGTGGGGCAGGAYCCCCCCGTGGGGTGGGTGCTGGGGAGGGCTGGGGGTCTCAGTGGGGAGCTCCGACCCTCTGAACATCCTGGGGCTGGAGGATGTCTTAAAGGAGAGTTTTCCAGTGAGCCCAGCCCCGGGGAAGGGGGATGTCGTCACTCAGGGATTGCAGTCGGATACCAGGGGCTGCTGTAACCRCCCCCGGCAGCGAGGGGAGCCCCAAAAGCAGCGTCCCCAACACAGCAGACCTTGGTACTGTTGGTGGGAGTGCTGGAATGTGAGCGTTGGGCAGCTGGTGCCACCTCCCAGCCCTGCTGGGGACGGGCAGAGCAAGCTGCTGGCACACAGGAAGCTTCCCCTGTCCCTCTGCCCTGCTCTGGGGCACTGAGGGGGGGGGGGGGCAGTCC
This sequence comes from Alauda arvensis, assembly GCA_902810485.1. Classification (NCBI taxonomy): domain Eukaryota; kingdom Metazoa; phylum Chordata; class Aves; order Passeriformes; family Alaudidae; genus Alauda; species Alauda arvensis. Next base: position 341,692 of record CADDXX010000747.1, on the reverse strand, counting down.
GTGTCCCCACTGCCCCCCACTGCCCTGCTGGGACAGTCCTTGGGGTCCCGAAGCAGAGGCATCTCCTGGTGCCAGGGAACGGGGTGGCACCAGGGAGAGGCTGCATTTTACAGGGCTTCCAGCAAGAGCCTCCTGGAAGCCAAAACAACTGAACTATTCCATTTAACTTGGGGGCAGGAGCAGCAGTGCAGGTGGCAGCGCTGCCTCTCTGGGCACAGCAGGCTCTGTGACCCCTGGGGGGCTCTGTCTGTGCCCCTGGGAGCTGCCACCCCTGTGGGACGGGATGTGTGGGTGCAAGGGGCAGGGGAGAAGCTGGAGCCTTTTCCCCGGCCATCCCAGGGGACAGCTTCAAGCCGGAGCCCGGTGCCCAGCTGAGGACAGGCAGTGCCATTTCTGGACAAATGGACTGCCGGAGAGCACAGGCAGTGCCCAGGTCAGGGGACAGCAGCCAGGTGTGTGCCCAGCTGGGGCCCTGGCCAGGCTCCTGCCCGGGCGTGGATCCCAGTCCCTGCTCCGGTGGCTGTGCCCTGCTCTGATCGCTGCTGCCTCGTGGTTCTGCACAGGGCTGGTGAAACATTTACAGCCCACTCYCCTTTGAAGTGTGCTGTGCTCCCAGCTCCCTCCCCACAGCTCCTCGGGGTGCTGAGCTGGGTCCCACTGCCCCAATCCCATGGGATCAGCCATGGCACATCCCACTGGCCCTGCTCCTGCCCTCCCGTGCGGCTCGGAGGGGGGGGGAGCAAAAGGATGCCACGGTGCAAGCCAGGGACATCTCCCATCCTTGGAGTGCTGTACCCACAGACAAACATCCAAACTGCTGCACCCGTGGCTTGCAGTGCCCTGATCTCGCCCTGCTCTCATCCCAGGGAATCRGGGATCACTGCTGGGCTCTGCAGGGAGCTGGGAAAGCAGCACGGGGTCACTGCAGCAAGAGCAACACCACGGGAAGTGGGAGCTCACTGCGGGACACTGAGCTTGAAACCCAGACAGCCCCGGGCAGTGAGTGTGGCACTGCTCCCTGCCCTGCCTGTGCCCTGCTTGCTGCCAGCTGTGCCCCGTGGCACTGGCTGTCCTTGTCCCTGGGGTGCCAGGAAGATACCAGCAGTGTCCCCAGCAGTGTCCCCAGCAGTGTCCCCAGCACCTGAGCACGGGGTCTGTGCTGGGGGCACTGTCCCTGGGCTTAGGCTGTGCCCAGTGTCAGGCTGCAGGATGGACTGGGAGCCTCACAGTGGGAGATCATGGAATGGCTGAGGCTGGAAAAGTCCTCCAAGATCGAGTCCAGCCAGCACTGCCAAATCCAACACCAAACCATGTCTCTGAAATCCTTCACCTTTCCCTCTCCCAGGATGATTTTGGTGAACCTCCCCTCTCTCATCCCCCTGGTGGCCCTTCAGAGCCACCAAGCACACTGTGACACTCTGGGCAAGGGGTGCCCCAGCTCATTGTGGCTTTGCTCTGCTTTGGCACAGGCACCTTTGGCACTGGCACCCAAACTGGGCTCTGTGGGAAGCTGGATTTGGCAGGTGCAGGTGCCTCCCCACCTCCCTGCAGGGTCTCTGCTCGCCTTCTCTGGGGTCTGGTGCTGTCCCCAAACATGAGACCCAATGCCTTCCACCCTGGGGGCCTCAGTGATGCCCTTCACACCAGGGGGATCTGTCCTGCCCCCAGTTCAGGTCACAAAACACAAATGGAGACCCCCCCAATCCCTGTGGGTGCATGGGCTGTACCTGGGGCAGGGCAGGGGAAGCATTTGGGGCTGTCCCACACCCACTCCCTGCCCCACAGGTGGCCATGGCTTTGCCAGCCCCCCGGAAGGGGCATTCCCTCACCCCCCAGCCCAAATATCTGGATTTTGGGAGGGCTCTCCCTGGAGTGCAGGGGGTACCTGGCAGCCCCCATGCCCACTGGGGGTGGGAAGGACATCCTGTGCAGGGTCAGGCACTGAGGGGCATCACTGCTGATGGCTGTGCCCTGGCCTGGCASAGGAGAGGAGAGGAATTCCCGGGTTTGTGGGTTGGCAGTGATAAAGCCYCGCATYGCTGCACAGGGAATTCAGCCGCCTCCAAAACAGGGTTAAATAAACAGCTCGTGGGAGCTCCCAGGAATCCCAGCAAAACACACACAAACACAGGGGTGGCACTGCCTGGGCCCCGCTGGTGTGACACAGTGACACACACACACACACACACACACACAAACACAGGGGTGGCACTGCCTGGGCCACCCTGGTGTGACACAGTGACACACACACAGAGCACACACAAACACAGGGGTGGCACTGCCAGGGCCATGCTGGTGTGACACAGTGACACACACACACAGAGGTGGCATTTCCTGGGTGCCACACATGCTGTGACACCCCGGTCACACCAGCACCCTGTGAAGGTGACAGGTCCCCCAGACTCCTGTGCCCAGGTCAGGCAGCACCAGCCAAGCACTGTCACCTCTTTAGAGGCCAGCAGTGGCTCTTCCAAGAGGATCAGCAGAGGATGGAGATGTGATGGAATTCCTCTGGACACATCCCCCGGGATGGGGACAGCCATGGTGCTGTCCTGTCCAYATGGGGGTGGAGAGGGAGGGCACAGGGAAGGATGCACCAGGAATTGTGTTCCTCCCACAAACCATCGGCTGCTCAGCCCTGCCTGGAGTTCTGCAGCGCTGCTGAGGCTGCAGCAGCAGGATCTGAGGAGGAAAGGGAATTGCCTGCAGGGTGCAGGGGGTTACAGAGCATCCCACCCCTGCAGCAGCACTGAAATCAGCCTGGGCCAGCTCTGGCCAGCCCCTAGGCCTGGCAGTGGGACACCACCGTGTGCCTGCTGTCAGCAGGACCTGCAGCTCCTCGGGAGCATTCCCAAAGGGAGCTGAGGTGCCCGGGGTGCTGCCAGCCGAGCAGGAGATGAGGGGCAGGGGGCCAGGCTGGTGCAGCTGCACATCCCCGGGGTGCTGGGAGGGCAGGAGGAGGGTGAGCACCCCAAAGCCTGGCAAACATCTCGGTGGGCTGTGCAGGGAGAGCTTTCCCAGCAGGCTGGGAGCGCTGGCACATCTTTAGGTGTTTTGTTTTCCCGGTAAATCCGTCGCAGGGAGCGAGCGTGCTCGATTGATTTTGTGCTGTGCTGTGCTGGCAGCACCTGCCCGTGCTGCCTGAGCAGGGACCCCGCACCCAGCACCGCGCCTGGGGCACCCCCCGGCACCCAGGGAGGTGGCAGGCAGGGGACAGGGACTGGGGATCCAGCGGTGTCACCTGAACGGGCTGGAGAAGCGGGATGGGTAAAGGATAGGGGCTAGAAGGATGGGAAGGAGGAATATGTGGGAATGGGGGTGTGGACGTTTCCCCAAGCTGCAGCTGAGCCACACAGCGAGGAGACAGCCAATGTCCCCAGCAGGGAGGGGACCAGCAACCCCACAGCCCCGAGCTGGCACCGGCATCAGCTCTGGCCTCGATGGAAGCTGTGGCAGGGCAGGGTGAGGATGGGGCTGAGCAGAGCAGGACAGTGCAGTGCAGGTCACCCGGCCCTCACCCCACGCCACCGCCCAGCTGAGCCCCACCCCTCTGTGCGGCGGGCCGGCACCAGACATGTCACCCCCGGTGGCACTGCCACTGCCCCGGGGGCCGTGAGGACGGCGGCGGCTCGGCGGGGCCGCCGCGGAGCCGTTCCCCCGTAATTGCGGAGCGTTCGCTGCGCTGCCGCTTTGCCATGGCAACGCTGCCGAGCATCGCGGCACAGATTGTTCCGAAAGGTCAGCGCCGAGGGGCGGGGGGCTCGCCACCGCTCCGGGGCTGCGGACGGCGAGAGGGAGGGGAAGCACAGCCCCTTCTCGGGAATCAGTGCCGCCAGGGGATGGTGCGGCCCCGGGGATGAGCCCTACCGCTGGCTGAGGGTGGCTGTAGGGAAACTGGGAGCTGGCCACGGCGGTGGGACACGGCTCTGTGGGGCGCCCCGGGATGTGGGGCAGCCTGTGGGACCACAGGGACCCACGGGCAGCAGCAGCCCCAGCCCCACGCTCCTGGATTGTGGGAATTAAAGGTGACCCAAAGCAGCACTGTCCGGATGGTGGCAGTGCCACCAGTGCCCCTCTTTCCCCAGGGACTGGGTGACTCCCTCCTGTRCTGGGTGGCTCCCAGCACAACCAGGGGTGGAACAGAATTCCTGTGCCCACTCCTCCCATCCCAAGCTTGGGAGGGATACCCCATCCCAAACTGAGGTGCCACCGAGTTTTGGGAGCTCTCCTGGCTCTGGGTCAGGCAGCCCAGCACGAATCCTGCCAGCCCAGCACAAGCAGAGGTGTTTGGGTGCCCACCTGAACAGGAGGGCACGGAGAAGGAGCCAAGGCCCTCACRTTCCCTTTTCCAGGACCCCTTCCATGCCCCCCTTCCCCAGCCTCGCCAGCACCCCGGGAGCCATCGGGGTTAAATATTCAGGAGCACTCGCTGTGCACATTTTGTAAAGATCAAGCGGCTCCCAGGCCCGGCGATTCCCTTCTCCTGCTGCCGGGGATGCGCCTTAATGAGTTTGCAGAATGATACATTTTTAAAGTCATTATTTCCGGCCGTGTTCAAAGTCCCGGCATTTCCTCTGCTCCAGTTGCTCYGGCGGCTGCCCCGCTGTGCCCCTGCCTGGGGACCCGGGGGTCACTGGGGGGGGCACCCCACGGGCATGGGGACCTGGGGAGGGCACGGGCCTGCGGCCATGGAGCAGAGAGGGGACCCAGGGGACCCCCAACCCATCTCCTCCCTGTGCTGCCGCAGGACTGGCTCTGCATGGGCTGGGGGTGCCTGGGGACATGGGGACACWGATCCCYGCCCTGCCTGGGGACATGGGGACACGGATCCCTGCCCTGCCTCATGACAGCGGGAATATTGATCCCTGTCTTTCCTGGCGGCATGGGAGCAGTGATCCTTGCCCTGCCTGGGGACAAGAGGGCGTGGGGATATTGATCCCTGCCCTGCCTGGGGACATGGGAACAATGATCCCTGTCCATCCTGGGTCTCAGGGACACTGATCACTGATCCCTGCCCTGCCTTGGGCCATAAAGGCACTGATCCCTGCCCTGCCTGGTGAAAATTGGGATATCAATCCCTGTCCTCCATAGGGACAAGGATCCCCGCCCTGCTTTGGGACATGGAGACATCCTTTTCCTGCCATGGGATATGGGAGCATGGATTCCTTCCCTGCCTGGGGCCATCCAGACACTAATCCTGGCCTAGTGGAAATAGGAATATTGATCCCTGTCTTGCCCCTTGGCCATTGGGCACCATTCCCTGTCCTTCCTGGGGCCATGGGACACTGATCCCTGCCCTGCTTTGGGAACAGGACACTGATCCCTGCTGTGCCTCACAGCCCTGGGGAGGGGATATTGATCCCTGTCCTTTCTGGGTCAGGGGAGCACTGATCCCTGCCCTGCCTAAGGGCATGGACACATGGCTCCTTGCCCTGGCTGGGGCCATGGGGACATGGAACCCTCGTGGCACCCGGGATATTGATCCCTGTCCTTCCTGGGGGCACAGGGATGCTGATCCCTGCCCTGCCGGGGGACATTGTCGCTGCCTGGGGACACAGGGACATGGATCCCTGCCCTGCCTGAGGCCACGGGAACATGCTGGTCCCTTCCTTGCTCCGGGGACAGCGCAGGCAGTGCAGCACAGCTCCCTTGGCAGGCTGCACCAGGCAGGTGCAGGGGCAGGGGCCCAGCACTCCCCAGAGCCCCCCAGCAGCGGCCCCCCGCTAATTGTGGGTCTGCCTGCACTTAATCACAGCCTTGGGAGCAGCCAGAGGGAGCAGCAGCTGGGGAATGCCATGGAAACCACCCCAAAGCTGCGCCCAGGCTGGGCAAGGGGCTCTGGGACCCAGCAGCTGCTTCCTGCATCCCTTCCCTTCCCACCACCCCTGCTCCCAGCMCCTCTCCAGGGTTCCCTCTCTCCCCCTGCCCACCCTCTACTTCCTGCTTGGGAACACACAGGAATTTTTTCAGGTTTGACCAGATATTTCAGCTCTGAGGGGACTGAAATCCGAGACACTGAGAGCAGCTGGGGATGAGCTGCCACCCCTGATGTCTCAATGTGCTGCTCTCCTGTGTCACCTGCAGGTGTCCCAAACATGTCCCAAATCCTCCCAAATCCTCCACCCAGATGCTGGCAGCTGCCCCTTGGCCATGGGCTTTGCGCTGGCAGGTTCTGTCAGCTTCAGGGCAGGGAGGATTCCAGGGCACCAGGCCCCGTGGTGCCAGCCTGGCTGCTGGGTGACCCCTGCCTCCTGCAGGGCCACCTCTGTGCTGGGTGACCCCTGCCTCCTGCAGGGCCACCTCTGTGCTGTGGGACACCAYGTGCCTGGGGGAGTCACCCCAATTSTCATCCATGGCACAGGWACCCCACGGGGATGAAGTGCTGGGAATGGGGATCAGGGCCCTGCCTGGAGCTGCAGGGAGGGCAGGCAGGCAGAGGATCCAGGGATTGCCACCTTCTCCCTCCCCACTGCCTGCCTTTGGCCCGTGAAGAGATTCTGGAACAAACCAGGATGTGCTCTTAGGGACATTTCTCAGCTTCTCCAAGGCTTTAGGAGCTTCTGGATCCATAATCTTCCCYACAGGGAATCCGGCAACTTTGGAAGAGGTTACTTTGGGCATGAGGATCTTTGTAGGCAGCTCACCCAGCCCAGGGAGGGGCCCCGGGGGCTTCCTTGTCACCTGCAACCCCCACACGTGGCCGTCAAGATGGGTGTGTGAGAATCACCCGGGAGGTGCCACCAAACTCGGAGCCCCTTGGGCAGCCAGGTGCCACGGGCTGTCTGTGGTGGTGTGACCTGGGGGACAGCAGGGTGACACACCTGGCTGTGCTCATCCGGAGGGAGAGTGGCCTGGAATGCTGCTGGGTGGGAGCTGGCCGATGGGCTGGTGATGCCCTGGGGGTGGCAGGGTCCCCTCCTGGCCACTCAACACCCCTGGGAGGTGCTTGGGCTCCTTCAGCCACCCAAAAACCGGGTGGCAACACGAGCACTGCTGTCCTGTGGAGGGATTTTGGGATGCATCCCATCGCTGCCTGTGGACACCGATGGACCCGTCGGTGCTGCTCCAGAGGGGCACGGGTCCGGGCCATCAGGTGGGGGCTCCCTTGTCCCACGGGTCCCCGCGCTGGCTGTGCCAGGACACGGGGCTGGGGACACCCCGAGGGCTCTGCAGCCACAGCTCGGAACTGCCTCGAGATGGAGAGATAGCGGCTGTGCCTCGGGCCCTCGGTAAATTATCTCCCCTCGATGTTCATTAATCAACAATTCTTATGTAAACAGACACATCCCAAGCCTCTGCTTCCCATCACCTTGGCAACAGCACAGAGCCGACCCTGGCTCGGGATGTGCTCTGGGCTCCCACCTGGGCCACAGCCCTGCCTGCAACTTTTTGCCTGCTCCCTTTTCCTCCCACAGGGAGTCTTCAGGCCCCCGGACCTTTTCAGCACTGAATCCTGGACCTCCCTATTGTGGGATCATTGAGCTCCCTGTCATCGTATTCTGGACCTTTGGATTGTTGGATCCCGGATCTCCCCATCATTAAATCCACATAGTTYAATTCTGGGCCTCTCTGTTGCTGGATCCTGGGCCTCCCAATCATGGGATCATGGTCCTCTCCAGCGATGGATTCTGGGCCTCCCCATCTCCAGCAACTGGAGCAGGGAAGCAGCAGCTGACTGGCACCTCATGCAGGCCAGCACCTGGAGAGCACATCCCACAGGGATGGGTGCTGCCTACAGGAATTTGGCAGTGCCCCAAAGCTGSATGGGCACCACGGGGTGCATCCCTGAGCCCCTCCCCAGCCATCCATCTCCTCTCCCTGCTTATCCCTCTATGGATGGCCTCTCTGGGGAGCCCTCACAGGGGATCTCTTGTCCTGCTGTGTCCTTTCTCAGGACAAAACCGAGTCCCTGAGCTCCCTCAGGATGCAGCAGGAGCWGCCAGAGCAGCAGGGCACTGCTGCCTCCCTGGGCTGCCCCCCAGCAGGACAGCGCCAGCATGGAATGGGAAAGCTCTGCATGGGAGCTGAGAGAAGCCAGAGGAGCCCAAGTCATTTAAGGTTGAAGAGAAATGTTAAAGACAGCAGGAAAAGCAAACATTAGTGGTAGCCATGTGGCTGAGGGGAATAGGAAGGGCTTTTACAAATATATCAAGGGGAAAAGGAAATACTGGAGAGTCAAGACAAAGTAGGCCCATTAATAAATGAGGAAGGATATTAAATTAATGATGATTCTCAAATAGCTGAGTTAGTGAACTACTTATTGAGAGCTGCCTTTAACAAGAACAACAAGACAAAGCAGCTGAGACAATCAGAAAGCAGCCAAGGATGCTGGAATTGTCCTACATGGAGCAAGGGGAAGGGGACAGCTGGGCTAYGAGCCTCGGGTGGCAAATCCCAGGGCTGAGCACCCCATCCATCTCCTCCCTGGCAGCAGCACAGGGAATGAGTRTCTGGAGCAGCTGATGCTTGGCAGAAGGCCCAGAGTGAATGAGGGGTCTGGGGGGACCCTGGCTCCTGCCTTGGAGCGGGATGGGACCACAGAGCTGGAAGGGAGAGTCCCCAAGTGCAGCCCTTGCTGCGTGGATCCAGGCTTGGGAACTGCCAGGGAACAGCTCCTACATTGAAGTGAGGAGAGGGCAGGGGTTCAGCTAGCTGGGTCAGAGCTCTCCTGGTTCATTTGAGTTTGTCCTTGGAAAATCAGCCCTTCCAMGCTGCCCTGCTGCTGTTAATCTTCCTTTCCATTTGCCCTGGATCAACTGGTGGCTGCCCAGCCAGAGGCTGCTCCTGTGCCCACAGGAAAAGCTCTGGGAAGGAGAATTTCTGTCCTAGAAAGAGAGAAATCCCCAAACCCCCTCAGCTGCTGCTGGCTGGAAAGGGCTGGTTGGACCCCTGGGAGCAAATCAGGGCAGGATTGATCCCTGCTCATGCATCCCCTGGGCACTCTGGATCAATTCCCTGGGGCAGGGGCAGCCTGAGGGATGGCTGGGACAGGGTCCCACATGTGGGATGTGTTCCTTTCTGTGTGTKGGATGTGCCAAACACTGGGAAAGGYGTTTGGTGTCCTCCTGGGAATCCTTGGCTGGGTCCTGTGGGGTGGGATGGGACATGGGACAGGAACGGACACAAGGGGATGGGACAGGATGGGAATGGACAGAATGGGATGGGACAGGGCAGGAATGGACAGAATGGGATGAGACAGGGCAGGATAGGCTGGGGTGAGATGAGTGAGAATGGATGGGATGGGATGGGATGGGATGGGATGGGATGGGATGGGATGGATGCACATCCTCAGTGGGGCAGGACTGATATGTGGGACCTCTCCTGAGACCCTGGGGTTCAGCAAACCCCAGCCAGCTCCTCCTGCCCTGCCTGGAGGAGGTGCAGGAGCCCGGGGCTGCACAGGGATGAGGGMTGATCCTTGCCTTTGCCCAGCACACCGGGARCTGCCTGGYGGCTGTGCCCAGCCGGGAGCACGTCCCGTGGCCACTCCATCTGACAAAGGGCTCTGTGGGGGACAATGTCCGGGAAACGAGGGCCCTTGTCAATGTTTTATGGGCCCGGGGCTCCCCAGGGTGTGTTTACGGGGCAGTAAATGAAAGCACTCAGCCAAGTGACATTTGTGTTCTGCAAATGCGATTATTATGCATGATTAGCAGCCAAGTGCACTGCAAAACCCACGCTGGCGGCGCGGGAGGGGCCCTGCCCGCGGCTCCGCGTCCCGGGAAGATCCAGATCTCCACAAAAGCCTCTCCACGGGACAGCAGCGAGGATGAGCCGAGTGCCAGCGCCTGCAGAGATCCCGGGACCACCCCGCTGCCCCTCGGCCGGCGCTGCCCCGGTCCTTGCCTGCTGGAGAGGGACCGTGCCAGCCCAGGAGTTAAAAGATTCCCTTCCCAGCTGCCTGCCCGACTTTCCAGRGGAATGCATCCAAACCCACTTTTTAGCTTTAATTATTTATCTGTAACCAATTTGGCAGGAAAACCAATTAAATGAGTGGGTGATTAATGACCTGCTGATTCGCACAGGTACCTAATTTAAATGTCTATATAATACATGAGCACATTTTGGAGATGCTTTGATGGCTCGGGTCAGTCCCTGGCTGCTGGATGGGTCACTCCTTGGTGAACCAGTGCTGGAGCTTTCCATGCTTCCCAACAGTGCCAGGAGCACAGGAGGGCTGTTGATCTCAGAGATCCCACTGGACTTTCTCCCTGGCCAGTGCTGTGCTCATCCCGTCCCCTTTGCCAGTGTTTCTTGTTTGGAAAACTGACCCGGATGGGAAGGAGCTGTTGGGACAGAGGAGGATGCTGTTCCCTGGGAAAAGCGCCCTGTGCCAGGGASAGACAGGCTGGAGCTGATGCCACAATGTCCCCTTAGGACACAGTGCAGGGGCAGTGCTCACACCTCAGCTGGGCACAGAYTGGGGYTGTCACCACCCAGAGCCACCCAGGYTCTTCCCTCYGGCTCCGTGAGCTCTGAGCATCCCTGTTCTCCCTCACACCCCACATCCTTCCCACCTCTGTGCCGTGTCCAGGCACTGTCTGTGAGGGGGTGGCTCTACAAACAGCCCCCTGGGCATCCCTGATGCCACCAGGCTGTGTGACACCTTGGGGACCCCTTGCAGCCCTGGATCCCAGAGGGACAGACTCTCTGGTGATGCACCACAGGATTTCCACTTTGCCCATGTCTTTTCTCCACTGCTGGGGTGAGTCAGAGCCGAGGCCAAGGGCTGCCAGACCCCAAAGTGTGTCTGTGTCCCTGCTTGGCTCAGACACCCTGGGGATGGAGGTCTCCAGGGGAACAGGGAGGAGCAGGGGATGGGCCCATTGTTGAGAYAGAAACAGTAAATCCATTAATCTTTAGGAATACAATTCACCGTGCAAAAGAGAAAAGGAAAAGAGACACCTCATTTGTTATCAGGTGCATTGTGAGAGTCAGGTTCTTTAATTATCTCACCAAATTCTACAGCCCATTCATCAAGTGCCACCACCAGGCTGCCGAGATTGCCACCCACAGACCATCTGGGCACTGCCAGCCCCCTGGGCACGGTGTCCTGCAGGCACAGGGGACGCTCCTCATCCCCTGAAACCCCCTTAGGGCTCCCTGGAACCCCCTCAGGGCCCCCTGCCTGGGAATTCCCCTCCTGGATACACAGGCAGSCCAGCTCTGCCTGGCTGTGATCATGGAATCACAGAATYGTGGAATATTCTGGRCTGGAAGGGACCCACAGGGATCATTGGTCCAACTCCTGTCCCTGCAGAGCCCCAAMAAACCCACCCTGTGCYTGAGAGCATTGTCCAAACACTCCTGAGGTTCTGGCAGCCTTGGGACCTACTTTTTGTTTCCTGGGCAGCCTTGTCCCCTACATGGAGGGATGGCAGCCAGGCCAGGGACATCAYTGTGTCCATTGGGSTTYATGGAAAAGAGGGAGRCTTACTTTTTCCATAGGYAGGCAGTGATAGGAYGAGGGGGAGTGGTTTCAAAGTAAACCAGGAGAGATTTAGATGGGATAWTGGGMAGGAATTGTTCYCTGKGAGGGTGGGCAGGCCCTGGCACAGGGTGCCCAGAGCAGCTGTGGCTGCCCCTGGATCCCTGGCAGTGCCCAAGGCCAGGYTGGACAYTGGGGCTTGGAKCAGCCTGGGACAGTGGGAGGTGTCCCTGYCCATGGCAGGGGTGRCACTGGRTGGGCTYTGAGGTCCCTTCCAYCYCAAACCATTCTGGGATTCCAYRACTYTGTGACACGGCAGCGTTCCCAGGGAGAGGCCAGAGGAGGTGATTTGGAGCACTGCCCTGCGCTCCAGTGCCTTGGGAATTGCTGTGGGATGAGGGAATCACCTTCCACCCCAGAGCAGAGCCTGGGACCTGCCCCAAATGGGGCTGGTGAGGCTGCAAAGCCCTTACAGCCCCCAGTGCCTGAGTCTGGCTTTATCCAGGCCATGGCTGAAGTGTCCCCTCCTTCCCACCTTCCCAGATCCAGCAGCTCCCTGCTGGGGTGGCAGCCACAGCCCTGCCCCAGCGAGCTGGCAGGATCGTGGGAATGTGGGGATCCATGGTTTCCTCTGGCACAGCTCCATGCAGGCCTGGCCCAGCACCCCTGGCCAGTGGCAGGAGGGCTCCGGGGGGCCAGGAGGGGATGCTGCGGGATGGACACCGGGAAGCAGAGGATGGACAGGGCAGCAGGAGCAAGAAAGATGGAAAGGAAAGGGATGTGAGGTGCTGAGAGGGCAGCAGCCTGTCTGGGATACATCCAAAGTGAGGTTGGAGTGGTTTTTATATGTGCAAAGAGAGGTGGACCCCCAGGGGAGATCCCTGCCAGGATGAATGATCCATCTGGAGAAATCCAGAAAGGTCAGAGGTGGCTGCATCCCCGGGGTGAGGTTGGGGTGCACAGCCCTGGGCCCCACTGTCCCTAAGCAGGGCTGCTCCTCCTCCACCCTCTGCCCCTGCCCTCCCTGGGGGAGCATCCCAGCTCCTGGAAGCTGCAGATGGAGCCCAGGAGCTGGGCTGGGAGTTCTCAGGGAGGGCTGGACCAGGATCCTGTCCCCATCACCTTCCCCCAAAGCTCCTGTGAGGAAAACTGGTTCCGGTCCATCTGGAGTCCAGATCGGCAGGGCCGGGTGAGTAATGCGGGAGTGGGAGGAAGGCAGACATCTCCTGCAATTCCCAGCAGCGAGGAGAAGAGAACAGACTCTCCTGGGAGTGCAGATGGAGCAGGGAGAGGGGGCTGGGATTCCCAGGCCTCTGCCTCATCCCTTTTCCCGGGGGACAGGGAGGAACCACGCTGGAGAGGCCACGGCGGTGGGCATGGCACAGGGTCCCCCCAGTCTGGGTGACCTCCCATGTCACAGCTCTGTGGTGGCACTTCAGCTGAAGCCATGGATGGGGCCAGGGGAGGGAAAGGAGCTGAGGATGCCACCAGCAAACCCTTGGTGAAGTGTGAATTCTGCAGCAGCAGCAGCCACCCCGCCAGGGCCGCGTGCAGCCGGCGCAAGAGCAGCGAGGGTGTTCCAGCAGCGCTGGCACCGAAATCACCTCCTCCCCCCCCAAGGTGCCAAGTGAGGTTATTTTAAGGCCTGACACAAAGCCAGGCTGCCCCCGGGCACGCAGCAGCAGTGCTGGGGCCCAGCAGGACGAGAGGCAGGGATCACACACAGGACGTGTCCCCTCTGGGATGTCGCGATGTCTCATCACCATCACTGACCCCCGGCCGTGAGCTCGGTGACTTTGGGACAGGGACATGGAGCTGCCATGGGTTTACTCCACTCAAACATGGCCCAGGGGAATGTGATATCCCGAGGGGAATGCCCTTATCCAAGCACTGTCTCCTCCAGCATGGGCTGGAGTGGCAACGTGATGCAGAAGCCAAGTGTCTTTTTGCTATGAATATTTGTTCTTTTTTTTTGGTCAAACGCAAACATTTCTGCAGGGAATGACTGTGACTGATTACATTTGTCAGGGTTTTTATCAAGCAATTGAAAGAGCTGGAGATTTTTTGGAAACCAAATAAGTGAAATATTTTCGCTGGTCAAAATTGTTTCCAGTAAAAATCCCCAGAAAACGCAGCAAGAAATGGTTGTAAAAATTTGCAGTGGAAATTAAAATGTGTTTTTCCAAGGGAAAACAGCTCCAGGGAAAATAAATTTCTCAGAACCATTGGTGGAAGGATACTCCRTGCTGAAGGCATCTTCCCATGGGGTGCTTGGCTCCAGAAATGTGGTGCCAGTCTGGGGACAGTGGGTCCAGTTTTTGTCTTTGCTGCAAAATGGCTGCACTTTTCCCCCAAAATATCACCTCTAGGCCATAGGGATGGGAGGAGGAYTCCAGGAGGAGTGTGGTCTCCTGTGCACAGTGGAGGGGATGTGCTGAGGAGCCCCAGGAAAGCTCAGGAGATGCCTCAGGACTGGGATGTACAGGAAACAGGAAAACAGGATGCTGAAAGGATCTGTGCCATGCCCTGGGCACCCTGTGCCACCGTGCCCATGAGGATGCAACATTCCAGCTGCACCTCACCTTGGATGTCCACAATATATGGGGCTGCTAAACAGGGTTAAAATATTCCTCAGAATCAGGCTTGAACCTGCAGGAAAGGAACCCGGACCAGGAGGCAGCAGGAAGGTGCTGGAGGCAGAGCTGGGATCATCACCGAGCCCACTGTAGGCTGTGGCTTGGGATTTCTGCATCCTTTTGGGATCTGTCCAATGTTTCCCAGGGCTCCTGCAGCAGTTTTGTGGCCTCCTTGTCTCCAAGCCCTTTGTGTCCCCAGCATGGCCCAGAGCGGGCTGATCCCTGACCCCRGCACAGGCTGAGCTCTGTGCAGAAYGAGCTGAGCTCTCCGGGTAAAAATAGCTCATGACCATGCAAATCTGCGGCTGGATATTAATGCAGATGCAGAGAGGTGCTGGCAAAGCTGGCAGAGGAGCCCTGCCCAGCCATTCCCACCTGGAATTTGCAATGCAGAGGCTGCTGGCACCTGCTGGGAGGGGGGAATTATTGGGCTGGGTGGCAAAGGCTCGGAAAGCTCCAGCGTGTGGGTCAGGGTGGTGAGGGGAGGCAGATTCCCAATGGATCACTGGGAAAGCTCCCAGGAGCAGGAGATGGCTCTGGGGATGCTGACCACCCTTCCCAACATCGCTCCTGTGGGTGCTGCMGGTTGGCACCCCTGGATCCACCACCACAAGGATGGGGAATAACAGAGCCACGTTGTGCTCCTGGCACCACCACGGTTCCCAGGGAGCTTTGACCACTCCAGAAATGCCATCCTGTGCCTGGGCTGAGCAGCTGCTTGGAGCCAGCCGGGTTCTCCACCCCCGAAACGCCTCAGTGCCCTGTGGCCCCGAGAAAAAGCCATTTGCCATCGCTGCTGCAACCCTGTGCATGTCAGAAATACGGCTCCTGCGGGCACAGCTCCAGTCAGGAAGAGCCAGAGCACTCCACGGGCAGAGAGAGTCATGTGAAAAATGCTCTTTTTCCCTCTTAAGATGCTTGGAAGCAGCCTGAGGGCTTTAGCACTGTGCCGCTTTGGTTTAAGTTTCTCTAATGAGGTTTGCCTTCTATTACTGTCAGGGAACATTTTTCATTGTTGAAGCCACTGTAAATGCAAAGCCTTAAAAATGAGTTTCCATTTCAGATCTGACAGCTCAGCTGCTAATGTAAAATAGAGAAAAACCACAGATCAGGCTGCCTTTTAGTGCAATTAGCCCTCCAAATGGAGCAATTTACATTGGCACACTTGTGTATCTTCCTGCAGAAGGCAGGCAAAAAAGCCTCATTACTTAAGCACAGACCTTTATGAGCAGAAATGAGGGGAAGAGAGGAAAAACACACCAAGGCTGGGAGTGCCGGGCTGTGCCTCCTCCCTGCGTGCCGACGTGTCGGGGAGACGCAGGGCTGGGCCGGGAGCACCGGGCTGCCTCTGGATTTGCACATGGAGCTGCCTTCCCACTGCCTTTGCACATGGAGCTGCCTTTGCACACGGAGCTGCCTTTGCACATGGAGCTGCCTTTGCACATGGAGCTGCCTTTGCACATGGAGCTGCCTTCCCAGCCGCTTTCACGGTGCCTCTCTGGCTGCATGCACCTCTCACGGAGCTGTGGGCACGTTCCTTGCTGTGGGTGTGGTGGCTGGGATGGTTCCCTGTGCCA
>CADDXX010000747.1:287591-320166 GCA_902810485.1 Alauda arvensis | reverse complement strand
TTTCTGCCATGTGTGCAGGTGTCTCCTTGCCATGGAGCTGCACCATGCCCTGGAGACCCGGTGCCACCTTGCCATGGGGCTGTGCCACACCCTGCAAACTGCAGCACCCCACACAGGGCTGTGCCATGCCTTGGGGACCCTGTGTCAGCCCACACAGGGCTGTGCCATGCCTTGGTGACCCTGTGTCACCCCACACAGGGCTGTGCCATGTCTTTGTGACCCTGTGTCACCCCACCTGGAGCTGTGCCATGCCCTGGGGACTCAGTGCCACCTCACCCTGGGGTGGTGCAGGATCCCCAGATGCATTCCCCGAGGAGCTGCCGTTGTCAGCAGCAGCCCCATYTGCATCCTCACTCCTCTCTCCAGCTCCCTGCCTGCATCCTCAATATCCACCCAAGGCCGCGGCCCCGCGGCTCCGGCCTCTCACAGAATGAAATAAGGTTTCTTCGAGGCCTCAGAGCTCTGATTCCCTCCTTGCTCCGGCCTCCTCCTCCTCCCCTTCCYGGCTCCATCTCTCTGGGTAATGAGGTTGGAATGGCTCCATCCAGCAGGTCTGTGAGGAGCCCCTTCCCTGCGAGGGCAGAGCAGACCTTGGGCCCCAATCCAGCTGCTGCCAGCTCCAGAGGCCTCTCCATGCATTTATTAATCCGTTTTGCAAGGACAAGAGGGAGGAGAGGGAGGAGGAGGAGGCGGCAGGCAGGAAGGAAGGATGGACAGAGCGGTGGGGCAGCCTGGGAGCCTCCAGGGATGGACACTGCTGGCRGGCCGGGATAGGGATGAGCTGGAGCTGCGTGGGTGGGATGTGCCACTGCTCCAGGCAGGGATAAATCAGAATTAACTGGSCAGCTGCTGAGCTGCTTTGAACTGGGAATGGCCTGGCTGTGCTGGGGGCTCCCTGCCTGCTGGGCCTGCAGAGAACRGGGCTGAGCCTGGACTGCAGCAGCTTGGAATGGTCACTGAGCTCAGAACTGCAGCATTTCCACTCCATCCCATCAGCTGACCTCTCTTCCTGCACCCAAATCCATTGCTGTTCTCACCCTTCCAGCCCTCAGCACAGGACTTAGATCCTTGTGCTGAGCTGGCTGGAGCTGCAGTGGTCATACCTGTGGATSCTGGCAGGATCAGCCCTGCATCTCAGGAGTTTTGGCATCCCCTGGGGTGGTGACAATGGCTTGGGGGCTCTTCYCAAAGCCCTTGTGTCCCCTCTGGTGAGTGAGGAGCTGGGTTTGTGCATGGAGCTGTGGAATAAGAGTGATGGTGATGGCTCACAAGCAGTYCCTGAGGTCTGCACTGTTCCCTTTGGCCACCAGACCTGTCTCCCACCCCCAAAGGATCCTGTCAAGCTGACACCACATATTTTGCACACCCCTGCACTGAGTGGCACCGGTGACACCCCCTTCCCCCGGCTCCTCTGACATCCAGCCCTGAACAAGGCTCTCCGTGGCACTGCCCAGGATGGATGTCAGGCTGACCTTTTCAAACAGCGGCTGACACCAGCCTGCTCTGCTCACCTGAAACCTCCCCGCTGCTCAGCCCTGGCCTGGCAGCTCCACATCCCACTCTTCCCACCTCCCGCTCCCTGTCCTCACCTATGGCACCTCCACCCACAGAAATCACCTCCTCACCACCTCCTCTCTCCCAGATCCCTGTGTGAGGACACAGCACGTCCTGAGCCACCCATCCCAACCCCYCGGATGCCGCAGGTGTCCCGACGCCACTCCCCATTGTCTCCCCTGGTAATTTTGTGCCTTTGCAAGGCTGGAAATGATCTGCTTCCCGTCCCCATCGCTGCCTTATCGCCGCTTTCATTCTCTACAGCCGCTCGCACTTTTGTCTGACGCAGCCCGCTTTTCTTAACAGGCCTCTGCTCTCCTGATTGAGGGATTGTCTCCTTGGGTGGCTGGGAGAGTATTCTTCACAGCTTGGAATTATGATTCAAATTTCTCTGTTTAAATGTGCTCTTCCAGCTGATTCAGCTGCTGATTGTTTCCAGCCTGGTGGAACCGGCCTGCTCGATGCCGGAGCATGTTCGGCGTCAGGGGGGCCCGGCTCCAGCCACGCCGTGGCCATCGCACCTGAGCAGCCCCTGCTTTCCAGCTCAGAGATCAATTCCTCTTTATCTGCCGGGAGTGGGCTGATCTCGGCTTCCCTGTGCTGCCTGGAACTGTTGTTTTATTGAGGGTATTGATTTGGCCCCTCTGAACAGCGGTGAGTGTGAGGCGCTGGCAGGACACGAGATTAGCGGGGAGCTCACGCTGTCCCTCACCTGCCGGCTGAGAGGCATTTCAGGAGTGCTGCTTTGGCACCCAGCAGATCTGGCTGTGTTACCTGCAGCCTGCAGGGACACCTCCCACTGTCCCAGGCTGCTCCAAGCCCCAGTGTCCAGCCTGGCCTTGGGCACTGCCAGGGATCCAGGGGCAGCCACAGCTGCTCTGGGCACCCTGTGCCAGGGCCTGCCCACCCTCCCAGGGAACAATTCCTGCCCAATATCCCATCCATCCCTGCCCTCTGGCAGTGGGAAGCCATTCCCTGTGTTCTGTCCCTCCAGCCCTTATCTCCAGTCCCTCTGCAGCTCTCCTGGAGCCCCTTTAGGCCCTGGAAGGGGCTCTGAGCTCTCCCTGGAGCCTTCCCTTCACCAGGTGAGCACCCCCAGCTTTCCCAGCCTGGCTCCAGAGCAGAGGGACTCCAGCCCTGGGGGCACCTCTGTGGCCTCCTCTGGACTCACACAGTTCATGCTGCAGTGGGCAGGGGCTGCTTCTCATCATGTTTTGTTGATGCCCAGAGGTCATCGACACTCTGGCAATGTGCACAGGTGTCAACATCCCGATGGATCCTGAGCCCTGTTTCCCCACTTTTCACTCCAAAGACTCACAAAATCACTGATGGCTCATCCACACATCCCTAGACCAGGGCTGAAGCAGTGTCCAGCCTTCCCCAAGGGCTTCGCAGCTCCGTGGGGCTCCCCATCCCAATGGATTTAGATGCCATCAGTCCCCAGGTGACATCTGGGTCAGGATCCCCCACCTGCTGGTGGCCTGCTTGGGGTCACAGCCAGCACAGTGACAAAGAGCTCCCCAGCACTGCCATGCTCCTCCCAATCCTCTGGCCCCAGGAGCTTCCYATTGCCTGTGATTACTGTTGGATCCTCTCTGTGCCCTCTCCAGCTTGGATTTTTAGCTCTTTCCTTCTGTAAATCCAWCCCTGTCCTCCCCAGGCTGAAGTGCTCCACACACCAGAGCCATCAGCCCCTGCCTGCTCCAGTCCCAGCTGCCCTGGGCACTGCTGGAACCCTGTCCTGAGGGATTCAGGATCATGCCCTGTGCCATGGACACTGCTGGAACCCTGTCCTGTGGGATTCAGGATCTTATCCTGTGCCATGGACACTGCTGGAACCTGTCCTGTGGGATTCAGGACCATGCCCTGTGCCAGGGGCACTGCTGGAACCCTGTCCTGTGGGATTGAGGATCATGCCCTGTGCCAGGGGCACTGCTGGAACCTGTCCTGTGGGATTCAGGACCATGCCCTGTGCCAGGGGCACTGCTGGAATCCTGTCCTGTGGGATTCAGCATCTTGCCAGGAGCTGTGGGGCTGTGGGGTGACAGCCCTTTCCCACAGCTCTGGGATGAGGAGCCGAGGGGGACAGGCTGTCAGCAGTGTGGGGTGGCACCACGTGTGCCCGAGTGTCCCTGAGCGCCGGGGTGGCCGTGGCTCAGGAAGTGCTYCCCGTGCCTTTTGTGCGGTTTGTGAGGGCTCCTCCTGTAGCACGGCCTGGGAGAAGGGTGGGAAGGAGCTCAGGCACCGGGCTCATCCCCTTGGCAGGGCTGTGGGATGAGGATGGGATGTGGGACAGGGGTATGGGACAGGGGTGTGGGACAGGGATGTGGGACAGGGATGTGGGACAGGGATGTGGGACAGGGATATGGGACAGGGCACTTGGCTGGCAGCACCCACCTCCCCCTGTTCCTTCACATGGAGCTGATTGAGCATGGATCCGTCCCTCTCCTGGCACCAAACCTGAGAATTCCGAGCTAAAACCAATTCCATGTACACGGCAAGGGGCGGCTGCATTTTTCATGAGCCAGATGAGCAAACAAAACAAGGCTTTTCCAAGCGGGAAGAGCCGGCCCYGCCACTCATGGTCACTAAGCAGATGAGCGAGGAGCGGCTCTGACAGCCCATCGTGTTCCCGGGATCCACGAGCCGGATCCGGCCCCACTTCCCAGCCTCCAGCCAGCTTTTCACACCAGCAGCGGCAGCGGTGSCCACGCCGGGCTCCCTGGAGAGGGGTGGGGACAGCGACACCGACACCTGCACGCTCTGCTCGCACATCCCTGTGCTTCCCTGGTCCTGACATTCCTCTTGCCTCGCTTCCCCCAAAGCAGCTCCGGCACCAGCAGCTCCTCCCGAGGGAAGAGCTGCGGGACTTGTTGCTGCTTTATTTCCTTTTCTTTTTTTTCCTGATTTTGAACACAATTAATTAAAACCCAGCGATGGTGTCCCAAAAGGCGTTGTGGAAAAGCAGAAAGCCGGAGCAGCCGGGCATTCAGGCAGCTCAGGGAGGCCCCTCTGTGCTCCACCAAGCTGGGGGGCACAGACACAGGGGCTGCAGGGTTCAGCTCCGGGGCTGTGTCACCAGCACAGAGGGACCCTGCCAGTGTGCCCCCAGCCCTGGTGAAAGATGGAGCCAGGTCCCAGAGCTCCCAGGGTCTCCCCRGAGCAGCAGAGCTTTGCTGCAGTCTCCAGCCGTGGCATGAAACTGTGATTTAATCTGGATATCAGGAAAAGGTTCTTCCCACAGAGGGTGGTGGGGAACTGAGCAGTGAATGGTCACAGCCTCAAAGCTCCRGGAGTGTTTGGAGAATGCYCTCAGGCACAGGGTGGGATTGTTGGGGTGYCTGTGCAGGGCCAGGATCTGCATTGATTATCTCCATGGGCCCCTTGCAGCTCAGCATATTCTGTGATTCTGTAACTCTGTGATTTCCCAGCCATGCTGAGCAGTCAGGACCRTCCCTCTGAGATGTGGTGGCAGCTGAGGCACAGCCAGACCAGTGGCTGAGTAACCAYCACATTCACCAGGCTCAAACCTTTGATTTTGGAGCTGTCTAGACTGGAACCCCATCAAAGCCCGGGAGCTGAGGGAGAGCACTTGAGAGGCACCCGGAGAGAGCACTCAGCACAGCCCCTGCTCCTCAGAGCTGCCTCCAAAGCCTTCTGACTCACAGAATAATGAGCAGCTTTGCTAATGACTGCTGGAATTGCTGCCAGAGCCCCAGGTGAAGGGCTGGGAGCCTCAGAAGGGACCTGGCAGGTTATTTTTTCCTGCAGAAAGAGGGGAGTTGGGCTCAGGTCTGGATGTGTTGGAGATGTTCTCCAGAGTGGATGGGACTGGTGTTTGTGGTGGGATGTGTTATGGGGCTGGTGGGGTTTAATAGGGATGGGGCTGTGGTGTGACTGGCACGTGTCCAGAGGGGACATTGGAGGTGTGGGGTGACTTCACCCTCCTCACTCCTCCCYTTTATTCAAAGTGAGTCCTTATTTTAATGATAAAGAGGAACCAGAGCCAGCAGGGACTGACAGGTCCCCATCCCTCCTCTCCTGGTGTGTGCCCAGCTCCATAAATCCAGTGAGGCAGGAATCCTTGGGAGCCAGCAAGAGGGATCTGCTCCCAGCCAGATCCAGGGGCATCCCGGCCAGTGTGGAGACAGGATGATCCCACTGCAGCTCGGGCCGTGCCAGCTCTCCCAGCAGCATCTGATCTGTTTGGAGCACTGGGAGGAACATGGCTAAGCTGGGATTTGGGGTCCCTGCTCTCAAATCCRTGCTGGGTGCTGGGGGATGGCTCCCTGCCCGCAGTGGGAATGTCCCAAGCTCTGGGCCTGTGTTCCCAGCTGGCAGCACCTCTGGGGTGCACATTCCCTGTGGGTGTTCCAGCCTCGGGTGCCTTCCCTTCATCCCAGGGGCAGCAATGAGGCGTGGGTGGGTGGGAAGTGTGTGCCCAAGGAGCCAGGCCTCCCCAAAAGGCTGTGATGTGGCACATTTGGGGCTGCTCTGCTGTCACCTCCCCATCAGGGGACAATCCCTGTGAGCCAGCGGTCCTCAGTGCAGCAGTGCTCTGCTCCTCATGCTGACAGATTGTCAAGGAACTTTCCAGGGAGGTTGGGGTGGTTTTGGGGACCAGCAGCTGTGGGTGAGTCCCATGGGTGGCAGCAGCCAGAGCAGGGAGTGCCATGGGTGGCCCACTGTGCCTTGCACAAGCTGGGGACACCCCTGTGGGCACCCACATGCCAACTGGGGCACATCCCCAGAGCACCAGGAGCCTGGAGTCTTCTCCTGCCCCTTTTTTGGGGGGTGCAGAGGTGCCACCACAGCAGTGGGGTGCTGTGCTYGGAGCCCTGGGGACCCCAAGGACACCTCCCAGTGCCACCACAGCAGCTCTGGGGAGGCCCTTAGCAACAAGGAGGTGACTTTGTGTCCATTGGGAGGGAAACGGAGCTGCTGGAGTCACAGTAAATAATTAAAGCTGGAACTGCTGAGGAGAAAGCCGAGATAACAGAGGCAGCTCAAGCAGAAAACCCGGGATTCGCTGCAGTCAGCTCTGCTGGCACAGCCACCCTGGGGCTGTCCCTGCTGTGTCCCCAGTGTCCCCCTCCCTGGCCATGGATTTGCCATCTCCCGCCCCTTTTCACGCCTCGGCCGCTGGTTTTCACACCGTGCTGGTGCTGCTGCATCTTGGCCCATCCATCCATATCACCCTGCGGGCCTTCCAGGGCAGCCACCACCATCAGCCTTCATCCTCCTCCTCCTCTTCCTCGTCCTGGCTGCCCCCGTGGCCCAGGGAAGCCCCTTCCCACGTCCGCGCCGATTGATCCGCCTTGTTTTGCTGCTCCCTCCTGTGCTTCATAAATGTCAACTTTTCTCCTCTGACAAAGAAATTTTGTGGTAATGACTCTTTGTGCCACTTCTAAATCCCCAATTACATAAGGAGCAGCAGCACAAAGCCATTCCCTTTGGTGGAAATCTCCGCRTAATCCCTTTTCCAGAGAAGCAGCCCGCCAGTGACACGCTTCTAACTCTTTGTTTGTTCTTTTGGATCAAATCTAACTGATTGCCGTGACTAATTAACTTTCCCTTTCTTCGGGCCTCTGTTGTCTTAATTAATTTCACAAATGCTTCGTTCCCAGCTCCCAGCCAGCTCCCAGGCTCGGTGGTGCAAAGCACCGGCAGCAGCAGCGGGGCCGCGCGGTGCCTCTGGGGCAGGGCTGACCTTGCTGCCAGTGGGGTTCCACGGCAGCCAGGGCCACCCTGACACGTCCCCAGTGCCACCAAGCCCTGGGTGGGCTGCAGGGACCCCTGGGCACCGCTGCTGGGATGTGGCGGGGCAGGAGGTGGCTCCTTGGAGGTGTGGATGGACCATCTCCYGCTGCTCCTTGGGCAGGGTTTAATCAAGTCCTCTCCACTTCCAGCTCCTGCCAGATCCTCATTTTTGCCCAGGGTAATTCCCCCTGCCCTGCAAGGTCCCCCTGAATCAACACCCAGGCTGGGAGAAATCCAGCCCAGAAATCTTAGCATTTTAAGGTCTGGAAGAGACCTTGAGTGTCATCTCATCCCTGCMATGGGCAGGRACATCTTCCACTAGATGGGATTGKTTAAGGCCTTCTCCAGCCTGGCCAGGGGTGARGCATCCACAACTTCCCTGGGCATCTGTGCCAGGGCCTCACCACCCTCACAGGGAAGAATTTCTTCCTCATTATAGAATTTCTTCCYCAGTAAAGGATTCCTTCCTGAAGTAAAGCCTGGTGAAATCCTGCTGCAAAGGGCTGCTTTGGTAACATCCTGTCCCGTTCTCTTCCTGCAGGATCCTGGCACAGTTTTCACAACCATGTCCCCACCAGCTGCCACTCCAGGAACCCCCAGCAGCACCCAGATCTGTATCCCACTGTTCTGCAGTGATGGGCACGGACATCTCAGGGTTAGTTGTGTGTGCCCTGGATGTGGATCTCAGGGTTAGCTGTGTGCCCTGGATGTGGATCTCAGGGTTAGCTGTGTGTCCTGGATCTGGATCTCAGGGTTAGTTGTGCCATGAATGTGGATCTCAGGGTTAGCTGTGTGCTAACCTGGATGTGGATCTCTCTGTGGTTATTCCCCCAGGCTG
Source organism: Alauda arvensis (assembly GCA_902810485.1). Classification (NCBI taxonomy): domain Eukaryota; kingdom Metazoa; phylum Chordata; class Aves; order Passeriformes; family Alaudidae; genus Alauda; species Alauda arvensis. Next base: position 312,014 of record CADDXX010000747.1, on the reverse strand, counting down.
GGTTTTTCCCAGACAAGGTTTGAGTTCACCTCTCAAAGGCTCCCGTTGTCCCGGGCAGCACAATGGAGCTGCATATTCATGAAGGCGCYGCATTACACAGGGCTGATGGCAGAACTGAGATATTATCTGCCGCTTCCAGCAGCCCTTGTGGTGGCTCTTATCAGCCCTTTCCTATCTGGGGTCTGCCCTGGATGAATAAACATCGAAGTTCTTCCACTCAAAGGCTCTTGGGCTGTGGAGTGCAGTGGCGGGTGCTCGGTGGAGATAAAGGGCAGCAGCCTGGCTGAGATCCCTGCCAGCCTTCCTGTGCCCCARAAGTGGGGCTGGTGACCCTTCCTCCTCCATGGGGAGGGCTCTGCTCCGGGGGAAGGTCCCAAACCTTGGGGGAATCTTGAGGGAACACACTTTGGACACTGCTCCAGCCCCTGATGGGGCAGAGTTGTGTGGCCACCATGCCCCACGTGGCAGGGCCATGAGAGTGGCAGGATCCTGTGGCAGGACAAGAGGAAACGGCATCGAGCTGTGCCAAGGGARGATCAGGCTGAACATCAGGAGGAATTTCTCCATGGAAAGGATGGTCAGGGGTTGGGAGGAGCTGCCCAGGATGGTTCAGAGTGCCCATCCCTGCAGGTGTCCAAGGAAGGCCTGGAGGTGGCACTGAGTGCTCTGGGCTGGGGACAAGGTGAGGATGAGGCACAACTTGGGCTCGATGGTCCTGTAGACCTTTCCCAACCTCGGTGACTCCGGGATTCTCTGTTCTGTTGGAGTTTCCCCTGGCACAGACACGACTGGCAGAGCTTCAGCATCCTGGAATCAATAGTGGCAGCACCCAGGGGGGTGAGAGGGGGCAGGCAGAACATTGTGAGCTCTGGATCGGGGTTGAAGGGGTGACCCTGTTTGCCATCAAGGCCTCTGGTAGGAAATGACAGAGCTGGAGGCRATCCAGGAGCTCGGAGGACGTGCAGGGGGAGCCAATCACTCCTGCAGGTTCTGGAGCTCGGAGGGACCGGTGCTGTGGGATGCATGAGGCATTACTGGAACAGCAGGTGACTCCTCCCAAAGGCCGGTAGCAGAAATCAGCCCCTTCGCAGAGGGTGCGTTGAAACCCATCTGCAATTAAGCCCTGGCAGAGCTGCTGTGCTTCCCCAGGGCCAGGCAGCCGGCAGGGATCCAGGAGCAATCACTGCCATTCCCGGCAGATTCGTCTGGAGCAGCACCCAGCCCTCAGCCCGGGATCAGACACCGCTGCCAGCTCGGTCCCTGCTTGTGGCTTGGAGCTAAAAGTCTTCTGTCACCTCACAGAGGGAGCTGTGGCCYCTGGGGACAGCAGCTCCCAGCCCTGGCTCGGCTGGGCCGCCGGCAAACGGGGRCTGTGGCTTCACAACAAAGGGCTGAGGACAAATTTGAAAAGATTTGGTCTCCCTTTGTAGAAACGTTTGATTAAACCCTGGAAGCCGGGATTGAGCTGGTGCTCATCTCCCTGGCCTCCCACCCCCTCCTACTTCTTCATCTCCCCCTCTTCTGCCTTTTTGCCTTGCCTCTTTTTCTCCCTTCGCTTTGGAAGGGAGCAGATCAATAAATAAATAAACCCACAGAAATGTTATTTCTCCGGCGAGAGGCGCCTTGAAGTTCATCAGAAATAACAATCCCAACCTCCTGTGCATGCGCAGGCCAGGGAGAAGGGATGTGATTTTTTTCCCTGGGGAAAAAACAGCAGCACAACACGTTGGACCTGTTCCGAGGGCGCCGGGCTGACAATTTACCAGCAGCTTTTGAGCTCTCATTCAGTGGCTTGAAGAGTTCTGACATGAAAGGGCCACCAGTCAAACGAACGGAAGGATCAACTTGCAGGATTAAATGTCCTTGTCACCAACCCATCAAAACACAGCGTTATTTTGGAGGGACAGATCGTTTGGAGGAGTTCGCAGCAGATGAAACCCGAAGTCCCAGGGGATTTTTGGTGGGTGGAACGGCCACAGGTGGCACCAGTGCTGCAGGAACGTGGGGTGGGTGCGTGTCCCCAGGAGGAGAAGGATCCACCTGGCCCTGCAGGGAGGCCCAGCCATTCATCTGCCATGCAAAGGAGCATGCAAAGCCCTGGAGTTCCTCCCAAATAGACCCAAAGCTTCTTCCAGGGGATGGGGAACTCGAAATCCAGAGTTTACAGCAAGTGGTGAGATGAGTCAGGATCCAAAGGCTTTCATCTTGGGGCCTGACTGCCCCAGAATGGCCCCAAACAGGGAGGGTTTGCAGAGGGGACGCTGCAGCAGACATTCCTGGGAGAACACACGCGCCAGCAGAGACACGAGGCTGTCTGGGYGCATTCCTGAGAGCAGACAAGTCCCTGTGTCCCACCAGGGACCCGCAGAGCAGAGCTAGAGCATGAGGGCTCTGTGTGGGACACAGCCCCAGCCCCCCAGCCCCCTTCACCCCTTCCTCAGGGGCGGGGTGAAGGTAGGCAGGACCCTCCTGGTCCTTGTCACACCCCAGCAGTGCCACASGTGAGCTCTGGGTGTGTTTGAATGAGGGACAGGTTTGGGGAGGGTCTGCGGGACATCCAGCATGTGGCAGTGCCAGTGAGGACCCTCAGGGCAGCAGCTCCTGAGCTGAGGTGGGAACAAGGCAGATCTTGGTTCTGAAGAGCTCAAACAGCTCCTTTCCAGGTGCAGGCATTAATGGGAGCTCAGCTTGGATTCAAGGGAACCGTGCACAGGTGTCAGGAGCTGATCTGAGTCCCTGGCAGGGCTGGGAGCAGAGGGAACATTATCCAGTGCTTTCCTACAGGAGATGTCTCAGTTAGCAGCCCCTGCTGTCAGTCAGTGAGAAAATCCGTGTGTGGAGAGTCCAACCCCTGTTCCAAGGAGCTGTTGACAGCAATTCCTGAAGGTCTTCCATGAGAACTGAGCCCAGCACAAGCATGGGAAGGGTCAGAGGGAGCTCTCCAGCAGTGAAACAATGGCTGTGCTTGAGTGGAGAGAGGAGCAGGGTGGGAAAAGGAAATCAGAAAACTGAAAAATTCAACACATGTGAAAATCACAGTGAAGGGACAGTGGAGGTGGAAGGGGACCATGCCAGGGATGGGGAAGGCCTGGTCAAGAAAAGCTGTGGCTTCCCCATCCCTGGCAGTGTGCAAGGCCAGGCTGGATGGGGCTGGGAGCAATTTAGGACAGTGGAAGGTGTCCCTGCCCATGGCTGGGGGTACAATAAGCTGAGCTTTGAGGTCCTTCCAACCCCAACCATTCCATAATTCCATGAGCCTATGACCTGTTCATGGTCACACAGAGCCCCCCAGCTGGCAGGAAAACCCCTCACAGGGTTCCTGGAGAGCGCTGCAGGTTGTACCCAACAGCTTTGTGCAGAGAGGGAGGATGTCAGAGGTGACCTTTTCCCTGCGTCCCATCCCTCTGGTAAATAATTTGGGGAGGTGGGGTGTCAGGCAGCATCTGCAGGTGTTGTGTTTTAGATTCTCTTTCCTGCAGAGGAATTCCAGGCCAGTCGGTTTCCAAAGCACTTCCCCGGGGTGATTTACTGCCAGGAGCACTGCAGAGCCCGCACGTCCCTCTGCCCCAGCCACCTGCGGGGCACAGAGCATCAAAGCCCAGCACTCGTGGTCCCCAGAACCATGGGACACATGGGTGGGAATGATTTCCTGCAGCCAGCCTGGGTTCCACCTGGATCTGTGCTCTGACCTGCACAGGAGCTGCTGCAGCCGCTGCCCTTGCTCTGACTCCTGCCTGCACCCTGCAATTCCAGCAGCTGGGAGGGACCCGTGGCACCCGGCAGGGCTCACGTCCACACGGGCAGACAGCAGCCAAAGGGCAGGGAAAGGGCTGGCTGAGGAGCAGGAAGCCTGGGAAGGGCAGGGAGAGCAGGTTGGACCAGCACAGGGCGGGCTGCTCCGGGTCTGTGCCCCAGGCGGGCTGTTCCCTGCCTGCTCTTATCACAGCTTCCCAAATAACTCCTGCAACTGSTGCACGATCCCTGCAATCCATGGGGACGGGAGCTGAACTCTGCCTGGGCCTGCTTTGAAGGGAGAAGKGCTGGAGAGAGCCAGTTAAGGCTGGCGAGTGCTTTGCAGCATCAAAGGGTGGCCTAAGCTCCTCTCTGCTCCCTCTCTATCCTGCCCAGCTCGTTTTGGAGCCTCGGGGATGATCACAGCCCCCTCCTCCACAGCTCCTTTTAAAGAGCTTTTGGTCTCTCACTCCAGGGAGTTTGTGGGAAATGCTCAGTCTGGTGTTTGCAGCTCCGTGTCGCTGGAAAGGTGCATCCCACAGGGATGGGATGATGGGGTCCCTGAGGAGTGACTCCCCTGGAGAGACAGGAATCCTCATCACAGAATCCCAGCCTGGTTTGGGTTGGAAGGGAACTTAAATCTCATCTCATTTCAGCCCCTGCCATGGCAGGGACACCTCCCACTGTCCCAGGCTGCTCCAAGCCCCAATGTCCAGCCTGGCCTTGGGCACTGCCAGGGATCCAGGGGCAGCCACAGCTGCTCTGGGCAACCTCCCCCATCCCTCCCATACAGGCCAGGCTTCATCCCATTTTGATGAGTAGAAACAAAAACAACAACACCCAAACAAAAAACCTCAAACAAAATAAACAAAAGCCCCAGCAACCACAAAAAAACCCCAAAATCCAAACAAACAAGAAAAAAACAAACAAAAAAAACCCAAAACAAAATCAAACCCAACAAACAAAACCAACAGCAACAAAAAAACGAGAGGTGAAAGATGTTTAGGACCCACATAACCAGATTACAAAGCATTCTTCCATTTTCCACATTCCAGCRAGGAGAGGGAAGAGCAGCAGCGTTTCCTGCTGACAGGCAGCACCAGCCGTGGCACAAACATCTCATCTGTGCCTGGAAAATGAGGCTGTGCAACCTGGAAATGAGGCAGCTGCCCATTAGGCTGATGTGACATTCAAGCTGCACGTCCTGGACTGGAGGGCCCAGGGGGAGCCTGAGAGCAGTGGGACAGGAGCAGGCGCTGTCACAGCAGGGTGGGGGCTGCTGGGACACCCCAAYWGTGGCCCCTCACCSCTCTYCTAAACCTGGCTGCATTCAGGGTGYTCCCCAAAGCYGCCCCCCAAAGCTCCACTCCTTTGCAGCACTGCTGGAGTGGCAGTAAATGAAATACTATTGCCTGATTACAGCCAGGATATGGCTCTAAATTGACTGGTTTATAGTCCTGGGTAATTTAATTTTTTCCTTCAGTGAATGGGTTGCCATATGCCCACAGCCCTCGCTCRGATCCCAGCACAGCTGCTCCCTGAGCACGGCTCCTGTCCCCATTCCAGGGCTCTGTCCCCCGGGTGCCTTCCTGCAGGGAATCCCTGCCCCAGCGGGCAAAAAACCACCCAGAGACTCTCCAGGGAATCCAGCACCTGTGGGAGGATGGTCCAGCAGTGGCYGCAGGGTCTGAGGCTGGAATTGTCCCAGCAAGGATGGGTGAAGCTGCTCCMGGATGGGCAATGCTGGAATGCAGCCAGGGCTCCTGGAATCCCAGGGAACTGGGATAGAGACTGCATTTTGGGCTGTACAGCCCTAAAAAAGCCTCTGGTTAGGCACTGCTCCAGCTCATCTCCCTGCAGGCATCACCACCCKCCCAGGGCAGCATCCCCAGGGCTCGTGGGGAGCCAGCCTGGCTCCAAACTCTGCCAACAGCAGAAGGGTTTTCAGCAGGCTCCAGTCCTCTGGAAACTGGGATGGATGGTGAGGAAGGAAAGCAGCAGAGTGGTGACACCCCCTGAGCAGCCCTGCTCAGCCTCACTGCAGCCCAGGGCTCCCCCTGCCAGGGCCTCAGCCTGGGGTTCGGATCATCCTCTCCTCAGTGGCTTAGCTGTGTTTCTCCGAGTGGATCCCATTCCACCTGCTGGCTCAGTGGGGTCCTCTCCCCTCCCTGGGATTTGGAGCTCTTCCCCARCTTGGTTTCATCTGCAAATCTCAGGGATGTGTTACTTAGGAGAGCTGTGTCTCACTCCTTCCAGCCAACACCACTTGGGAATATCACTTTTGTTTCTGCCTTAATAAAATTCTCTACATTTCTGCAAAACTCCTGATTTTTCTCCGATTGTTTTTTTCACTCAAGTGGATGAAAACATTTTGTGTGACACCAGTTCTAGTGCAAGTTCTGTGAACGGGGGGGGTCCCTGGGGACTCCCTGCTTCRTTCTGGTGGCTTTGCCTCACCATGGGATGCCCCCAAGTCCCAAAACCTGCTGAAAAGATCGTGGGAAATCTCATGGAAAGAGGTTTTATGACTCACTCCATGTTSCRTRTGAAGGCAGACAGGACATGGCATCKCTGGTATTTTCACAGCCAGTACCAGGCACAGGTAACTCTGCCCTTGGAGCAGCTCTGGGTGCAGTCAGTGAGGACATTCCCACCTCAGTGTCTGTGCAGCACTGGAATCTCTCAGTTCCCCGTGTCCGTGTCCTCTGGGGCCCTTTGGGAAGCCTTCTGGTGATGCCTTCTGAGTCAGAGAAGAAAAAGTGATGAGTAAAATCGCTGTCCTAAAGCTGTGAGACCTTTAAGACTCAAAGCTGTTTTAGCAAGTGCCCTGAGGGCTGTGAAAAATTCCAAATATTGCTTTGAAACTGGAAAGTCCCTGCAAGTCCCTCACAGCTGCTGCTTCTGTTTACTCTSTGTGCCAGGATTATTAACAGAGGTGTTGAACAAGCAAAGCCAGCCCTGCTCCCTGGAGTTCTCCTGGCACTGCCTGATCTTTGTGACTGTCCTTTGTCCTTGGCTTTGGGGGTGGGCAGTGCATGGGCACAGACACCCATGTGGAGGTGGAGGTGTCAACAAAGTTCCTGCAGTGCCTGAGGCTTTGCTGGGCAGGGTGACCATCCCAGTGCCAGTGGCCATCCCAGTGCCAGTGGCCATCCCTGGGGCAGTGTCCAGGCAGGGTGACCATCCCTGGGGCAGTGACCATCCCAGTGCCAGTGGCCATCCCAGTGCCAGTGTCTCCACCCCTGTGCCAGTGACAATCCCCAGGGCCATGTGGAGGTGAGCAATGCCTGGCACTGCTGTTGTCCATGGGGCAGTGTCAGTGTGGCCTCTTTCAGGATGTTGGAGCCACCACATTGCTGTGGGAATGTGTCCTGTGAGAAGATGAGCTCAGTGTCTGCCCTTCCTGCACATGGAATGGTTTGGGCTGGAAGAGACCTTAAAGCTCATCCCATCCCACCCCTGCCATGGCAGTGACACCTCCCACTGTCCCAGGCTGCTCCAAGCCCCAGTGTCCAACCTGGCCTTGGGCACTGCCAGGGATCCAGGGGCAGCCACAGCTGCTCTGGGCACCCTGTGCCAGGGCCTGCCCACCCTCACAGCCAACAATTCCTGCCCAATATCCCATCCATCCCTGCCCTCGAGTCTCCCCCACTTCTCTCCTCCCTTCCCTGCTCTGGTTCATGGGAGTCACTGAGTTCCCGTGACCTTCCCTAGAGGGGACAAGAGATCCCACCCCATCCCTGTCCCCTGCCATCCCTGCCATCCCTGCCCTCCCTGTCCCCTGCCCTCCCTGTCCCCTGCCACCCCTGCCATCCCTCCCTGCGGTGCCAGGGCAGTGCTGGGGAGCTGCAGCTCCCCGGGCTCATTAATGTGGAGCGCGTGCGTGCCCCGCTCCCCGCGCATCGATCTGATAAATGAGGAGCCGCCGATGGTATTTTCTACCCTTTTAAGTGTTAAAATAACATTTTAGTGAAATATGAGCAGGTCAGAGCCGAGCTGCCCCCTTTCATCTCCCAGCACAAAGCAGCTGGATGGGAGGGAGCTGGCACTGGCGAGCACGTGTGCATCCATCCGTGGGGGATGCTCCCAGCACCTGGATAGGTGGGATTGGGGTGCTGCAAGCAGTGCTGGAGTGTCTGGGGGAGGATTGGGGTCCGTGTGGGTGTGCAGGGGTTGTGCTGCAGCCGTGCCCAGCCCTTGGCACGGGACAAGGAGCAAAACCCATTYCCATCCACACCACAGTGAAAACTTCTGCAAGTCCAAAGCTCTTACAGGTGCAGAGTTTTATTTGGAAGCTTTAGCAACTCATGGCTTCTCCTTGAGTCTTTCTGGCTGTTTTCTCTGCAATTCCTTTGTGGAAGTGTCATGGCTTGGAATGAGGATTGGGAAAATGAAATGATGCTGTCCTTGAGRTCCCTCTGCACTCTGGCCTGTCCCTGCCTGGCAAGGAGGTGAGGGCTGGATGCAAGGGAAACCAAACCCCACGTGAAAAATGAGGATTTCAGCCTAGTTAAACTAATCTAGAAAATGGATTGGATGGGGAAAAATAGGGAAATGCTCTCTGGACTGTGAAATGATCTGCTGGAAATTGGAGTGTGTCACTGACAGCTGCTCCTGGTGGAGTCCCGGGTGTTGGGGAGAGAACTGGGAGCAGCAGCAGCTTTGGCAGGTCCTGGGGGATCCTGGCCTGCACTGRTGGCCTGACCTTCCTTGTCTGGGGGATCCAGCCCTTCCCAGGCCTGATGGATTAGCAGGATCTGGTGGCTGTAGGGGATGGGAGCCATTTTCATCCCCTGGATAGGAGTGGTTCCTTCAATGCCCAGGGTTCCTGTGCATCCCTGAGGCCTGCCTGGAGCCTCCTTGGGCATTCCCCTTCCTATCCCATGCATCCTTCCCCTGCCCATCCACACACCCTTCCCCTGCCCATCCCATCAACACTTTCCCTGTGCATCCTTTCCATGCCTACCCCAGACATCCTTCCCCTGCCCACCCTGTGGCCCTTTCCCTGCCCATCTCCCCCCACAGCCCTTTGATTCCCTCCTTCCTTCCCCTGCTGCCAGGGAAGCAGTTCCCAACGCATCTTTGCATCCCCTCTCTCCGCCCAGCCAAGTCCAGCTCCTCCTCAGGCTCCAGCCCCCCTTCCCACCCTGTTGCCCGATGCCTCTTCCCTCTGCACATCCCTGGAGTGTGATTGCTCTGCGCCCTGGGTGAGAGCAGGAGAAATATGTGCTGAGATGACATTTGGGTTATACATGATGCTATTAAAATATGATAAGAACGCTATTAACATTAATAATCCTTTTCATTGTATCATTTAGGGAGCAAAACAAGCCATTAAATATTACAGAGTCATTCRGGCTTTGATGGCTTCAGGGAGGGGAACATTTGGCCAGATTTGTCTACACGCACTCTGCAAATACAACATTATCTCTGGGAAATGGGTTGCTCTGGGCTTGGCATCTCCAAGGATCCAGGAGGGTCTCGGATGTGCCAGGATGGGATGGGGGGTCCCAGGTGCCAGGTGAGGCTGCAGAGTGGGAGGTGACAGCCTGCACCCTTGTTGGAGCACAGGGAACAGGCCAGGATCCCCTGGGAAGGGTGCAGYRSCTGGCTGGGTGWGAGGAGGCTCCAAGGGAGATTCCTTGMRGTGCTCATACCAGACTGGAGGAGATTGCATGGACTGGGAAGGGCTGCAGTCAGTTCTGGGTACTCCTTTTCCACTCCAACCTCCACTGCCCTCCCCCTGCCTGCTTCTCTGGGCTATCTGCAGGGGTTACAGCAGAGGGACCACTTGGATTCCCCAATGTTTCCAGCATGGTTCAGGCTGGAAACTCCCAGCTTGGAGCAGGCTGCTGTTTGCACACCAAACCTGCTGCCAGCCCTCCCACACCRCCTCCAAGCTCACTCTGATTTACCCAAACCTCAGCATAAATCTCCTCTCCCCGCTGCCATGCTCAGCCCTGAAGCTCATCCATGTGGGAGTTCCCTGGACACTGAAGCATTAGCTCTTAAACGCTCAGAAAGGCACCTCACTCCCCAGCAGCTCCCTGGAGRGCACCAGTTTCTGCATCCCTGATGCTCTGCCTGCCCTGCTTATGTTCAGTCTGAGGCCTTGGCAGCACCATCCCCTTCCTGCTCACTCMCCTGCTGGGAGAGGGCAGCAGGGATCTCTTTTAGCTGGGAAACGCTGGGTTTGGGACAGCTGCCCAGTCCCAAACTCCACTGCCTTCTTCTGGGCAGGAAACAGAGCCTGCTCCTTGCCCAGCCCATTCCCAGGATCCAGCCATGCCAAATCCAGGCTGTGAAGGGGCTTGGGRTCAGCATCCTGCTCCAGTCTGGGAGTGGGAAACCTTTTGGTACCCACGGGTTCCTCAGTGCTGCTGCTGCTCAGGGCCAGGCTCAGGATGCTGGGYAGGGACCAGGAGCCAAGCCAAGGGCCCTGAGCTCCTCAAATGCCACCTGGGCTGTTGCTATCCAGATATTTCCCCGTGGTGACAGCAGCAAATGAGGGAGAGAACAGAAAAATGTGCCGAGGTTTTGACAGGACTGTCAGAGCCCCGAGTGAGCGCTAACAAGGACGAGTGTGGGCTCTTTAAACAAATCACTGTCATGTTGCAGGCATATCATGGTTTAACACAGCCACCACGAGTCACCAGCAAAGGTTAAAGCAAGAATGGAAGACTCAGTCCTGGGAAATGTGTCAGAGCTGAGCTGTCCTGGGGACTGATCACTTCCTGCAGCTTCGGGGCCGGAGCCTGGAGTCCTTGGAGCATCCTTGGGATGGAGCTGCCACAGTGCTTGGAGTTGGGAAGACTTCCCTGTGGATGTGGGCATAGCAGCAAAGGATCTGCACTCTCAGGGACACCCATTCCCTGTGCCCTGCCCTGGGCAGGAGCTGGAGGAGGCTCAGCCCCGCACACTGACAGCCAAATGCAAACACAGAGCTCCAAACTCACCCCTGGGATGCTTCAGGGATGCCACCAGGCAGCTCTGGCACTGCCACACTGCCCAGCAGGCTCTGAGCCCCAGGGTTTGCCTGAAGAGGCCTCTCTGGCTGGGTTGCTGCTGTCTGGGATCCACAGTTCAGGAAGCCTGGAGAGGCTTTGGCATCACGGTCTCGCCTGTGGGGTGTGTGACAGCAGGGTCCTGCCCCTGGCACTGCCCTGCTCCAGCCCTCCCATCCCTGGGGAAGGGGACAGGGGCCCAGGGGGCAGGGAGTTCCTGCTGCAAACCCATTCCAAGCCCAAATCCTGCTGTCCATGCTCCGTGCCACTGTGGTTACTGGGAGCCCGTGCTGGAGGCAGGAATCCCCACGGAGCCTTCTCACCCACCTCTGCTGGTTCCCCGGAGCCAACACCCCACTAATCCGAGCCATAACTCTCTTGGAAGTGTGAGGAATGAAATGGCAGAGGCTGCTCRCTGACACCCAGGGTCAGCACCCGCAATTCGTGAGGAGCCGCTCCCAGCGCCGAGCCGAACGTTCCTGCCTGGAAAATCATCAGCCAAGGTCACAGCAGCAACGCCGGCCCCAACCTCAGCACTCTGCTCACGCGCAGCCCATTAGGCAAGGAAACACATAACAAACAGCCCCCGAAGATCCCAAAGCCTCCCCAGCTCCTGCAAGGCTCCTCTCTCCATCACGGAGCCTCTCCCAGAGCACTGCATCAAACTTTAATGTCTCCCTCTCAGTCGCACAAAGGCTGGAACGAGCCTGGCCTTTCATGCTGCACAGTCCCTCAAATCAAAGGCCCTTTGGCAGAACAGAGCACCTGAGGAGAATGTTCCTCTCTCATCTGGAGCTCCTCGTTTCAGGGCTCTGGGTCCCCCTCAGCTCTGTGAGATKCAGCCAAGCAGCCCATTCTCCTGCTGGGTAAAACAATTGGCCACGTTGCTAATTAGGCAAATGTCGTTAGGCAGGAGGCTGTTGTAGGAGAGATGAAGGAAAGGCTGATGCAGGAGCAGAGCCCTACACCACTCCCTCACTCCTCCTTCCTGCCCTGCCTGAGATGCTGGGGGTACTCTGTGTTTCCAGAGGGAAAAGCACACAGAGCCCATTCCCAGGGGCAGAAAATATTGTAGGGAATTCATGCTGCAAAACAAAAATATAAAAACCCAGAAGGATGTGAAGGAAGTGCCTCCAAAATGGCTGCAAGACAGCAATGCTGAGCCTCTCTCCTGGCAGGCAAGGATTTCCCAGCTTAGAGGGAGCAGTTTGGGAGAGTGGCACTGTCAGAAACTTCCCCTACAAGCAGGGGTGGTGTGGAATGTGTGGCTGGGCACTGCCCACCTGTGTGAGGGCTCCCTGCCCTCTGATGTTGGGATTTTCCCCTTGGACAAGGTGTCTGGAGGGGGAAGACAGGACTCAGACATGCCCTGGGCTAGGCAGGCTCTATCCAGTCTGTTCCCTGCTTTTGTCCTGTCCAGTAATCAGGGCAGCAGCAGGGGAAGGGCAGGAGTGGGTTTATCCTGTTTCTTGGGATCAGAGCATCCCGCTGCAGGAGCCATGTGCCGCAGGGTCCAGCTTCCAGCAGCCKGGAGATGCTCCCAGCTCCCTGCTGTGCCKCTGGAGCCCASGGCTGCATGGCTGAAGCCATCCCAGAAGCAAGACTCCGTGCAGGGAGGGTGTTGCACAGACCCTGAAGGATCAGCCTGGCACAGCAGAGCATTCCCTGCCCTTGGCTTCCAATCCCTGKCCTTGTTTTCCATCCCTGGCCTTGTTTTCCATCCCTCGGTTGGGAATTCTCTGGGTCACATGTGCAGCCCATGTCCCAGGCCAGCCATCCCAGCTCTGGTCAGGAGGTCCTGTGTCCCATCCTGGTTCCCAGGGGATGTTTGAACCTGTGCCACGGGAACCTGTGGATGTCATGGAATGTGGGCACCTCTCCCTGCTTAGTGCCATGGCTTTGCTTTTCCACAGGAGGGGAGCAGCAGGGCTGGGCAGGGCAGGGKAGAAGGGAGGAGTCCCTAAGATTCCCCAGCTGCATTCCTCCCCATCTGGGGTGCCTGCCCAGCAGCAAAGCATCTGGATTTGTGCAGCTGGCAGAGCAATCCCGTGATCCCAGCGAATCAGAGATTATCGAGGGGAAAACTCAGGGCTTAAGTGGGATCGGGAGGAGGARAGGAGGATTTGGAGCTGGTCCGATGGGTTAAGCCACTTGTACCAGCTGAGATTAAGACAGAAGGAGTCTGATTTAGAGGGGAAATCTGCTGCACCCCCTCGGAGCCCTGGCCACGCATTCCAGCAGCTCCTGGTGCAGGAATGCAACAGCTTGTCCTGAGCCAACCCAGCCCAGAGGGCAGCAATGGGGCCTGCAGAGCTCCTTTTCCCTGTCTGGGGCTTCTGTGCGTGGTTGGAAGCACCTCCACCTCTTTCCTCAAGATCAACATCCATCTTGATGACTTCCCAGCAGATCCTGCCTCGCTCCCCTCTGGACAAACTCCTTCCTGGGCCTGCAGATGAGGTGGGAGGAAATTGGCATTTCCTGCTTCCCTTCCCCACAGGGATCCATCCACAGCTCCAGCCCTGTCCAAGGGACACCTCCATGCTTGCCCTCCTCTCTCCCTGCTCCAAGGGGTGCAATTCCCTTGTTGCCTTGAAATTCCACCTGCCAGGAAGGGCTCCACTGCCCAGGACTGCCAGTTTCCCAGGATCTCTGCTCTCCTCTCTCCTGGTTGCACAGCCAGTGGAAGCCCCCAGCCCCATCACACTGGTCTTTCCTTGCTGTGGGATCCTTGCTGGGATCAGGATACTGCTCCCCTTGGAATCTGGCACGGCACAAATGGCTCTGGAGCAGCCCTGGCTCTGGGAACATCCTCCATCCCAGTGAGAGCCGGGACCTTGGAGCTTTTTCAAGGGTGAGGATGAGATGAAGGAAACTGAAACAGAGCCAGAGATGGGAGACAGGGGCTGGAAGCAAAAAGAGCAGTCAGGAGTGACAGCCCCTCCTGGCACTTCCCTTCCGTGGCACTTCCCAGCCGTGTCCCCCTGGGCTGCTCTGCAGACACGTCTGGGAGTGGGTGCCAGGAGCTTCCCCTGGGCGCTGGCAGAGGGAAGCACAAGGGACCTTGAGCAGCTGAGAGAGGAGATGTGAGACTGGTCCCTGAAAGCAGCCCTGGTGTCTGGTGGTGGCCACAGTGGCCACAAAGCCCTGCCACCATCGCCAGCCAAGCAAGCCAGGAGCCAGCCTGGAGGGCCCCTCCACACCCTCTGGGCAGGCAGGATCCAACCAGGAGAGCCCCGTGTGCCCTCTGGGTGGCAAATCCCCAACCCTCAGCCCCCTTTTGGGCTCCCTGTGCCCTAGAGGGTGCTGAACCCCCTGGCCCGGTGCAGTGGCACTGCCTGGCCCTCATGAGCTTGTGGAGGAGTGCAGAAAGCCCAAGAAGGTAAAGACTCCAGTTTTTGGGTGGAATGAAGCCCCAGGAGCAGAGGGTTAAAGTGTCAGCAGCCCTGGAGATGCTGTTGGATCCCCTACAACAAACGGAACCAGAGGGACAGAGCAGGGCAGGGGGTGGGGCCTGGAGCCTGCATCCCCCCTCCAGGGATGGATTTGCATCCTGCCTGTCCCTCTCTGTGCCCTGGGCATGGAGAGCTGCCCTGAAGGGTCCCAGAGCTGGGGACACCTGGGCAGGACCCCGGTGGGGTGAGACCATCCAGGCCCCATCACATTCCCAGAGAAGTCAGTGCCATCTCCAGCCTTCTGCTGCCTCCTGAGGGGAAAAGGAAAGGAAAAGGATCTCCTGAGAGGAAAGGGAAAGAAAAGGATCTCCTGGGAGGAAAGGGAAAGGAAAAGGATCTCCTGAGAGCAGGGGAACAGGAACACCAGAGCCAGCAGCGGGAGCTGCACACTCAGAGAGGAAGGAGACCTAATGAGGTGCTTTATTAATTGCATTGTGAACTTTTCCTTTAATGATTCTCCCCGCAACTCCCTCTAGTTAAAGCTAATGGCCTGTAGCATGTTCAGCAGATGGATTATCCAGAGGTGCCCAGGCAGCTGGGCCCCGCTGGCAGAGGGGTGTGTGGGGGCTGCCAGACACAGCTCCCAGTGTCCCATGGACCCTCGGGGGCTCTGCCAGACCCCAGGGATCCAGGGGGACTGGGACACCCTGGCCCTGCCCCAYACTGGTCCCAGTATCTCTCTGGAGGTGTGGAACGAGCAGCAGCCAGAGGTGCTCCCGTCTCTGGGGGTCCCAGTCTGGGGGATCTGTGGGCTCTGGTGTCCCCTGGCTCTGTGTGGGACACCTGGGTCCCTGCTCCAGGACAGCTTCTGCTGCTCTGCTGCTGCACAAGGTGGCCTGGAGATGGCAGGAAGAGGGAGCAGGAGCAGCAGCCCTGGGCAGAGCAGGGTGGCACTCAGTGACAGTGACCAGCCACCTCCACTCAGGGAGCGGCAGTGCAGAGGAAATGCTGTTTATAACAGCCTCCTGCCCATCTGCTGTGATCCTGAACCTCAATCCCAAAATATGTCACTTCCCCTGCTCCGAGGTGGCCCCTCCTCAGCTCTCTGCTGGCTCCCTGCTCCCCCAGCACCCCCAGCCCCTCTGTGCTGCAGGTTCTCCCTGGCTGGGGATCCTGCCCCATCCCTTCCCTACATCCCGTGCTCTAGGGGTGACACAGAGCCTGCTTGGGTTCTCCTCGTTATTTCTATTAAATGACAGCAGATGCTCCCCAGAAGGACCAGGCAGTGCTGGTGCCCAGCCCCTGAGGGCAGTGGGAACCTGAGCTGCCCCATCCCAGGATAACCCTGGCAGGGCAGGGTGCCCTTTCGTGTCACCCCACGGATTTCACAGCGCCTGGTGAGAAAATATTGATTTCCAGCTCCTGCGGAATGTGGGGTCACGGCCACCAGCTGCATTAAGCACTGTTAGCTGTCAAAATGTGTCCAGCCACTGCCTGCTGGGAGAGCAGGGAGCTGTGATCCATAAAAACCCACAGGACTCATGATCCGGGGAAGATTGGGGCCACAGTGGTGCAGCTCATGCCTGTGTGGCTCAGGCAGGGGCTGTTCTTTCATGGGCCTTCCCCACCTGCTCCATCAGAGCCCCCTGTGCCTCAGAGCTGCATCCTACCCCACATCCCTTCCCATGCTCTCCCCTTYTCCCTTTCTGGCTGCTCTTTTCCCGGGAAGGTGGGCACGGGCAGCTCTGGACTCATCCCACATGCTGGGGCCTGTCTGCAGGCTGAGCAGCAGCACAAGGGGAATAAATTAGCAGATCCAAGAGGAGCTGGAGGTTTSCACGTGGGAGTTTGTTTCGTTTTTAAAGCTGCTGCTGGGGAAGGCTGGGCGCTGCCGCCCGGCCGCGTCCCGCTGGTGACTAACGGGGCCGTGTTTGTATTTAGTGCTGCCATTAATCGCTGGTGGGAGAGGGGCGAGCGTGGGCTGCTCCCTGCGAGGTGACTCAGCTGTCCCCTCCTCGGCACTGCRGTGGCTCTGGTGGCCTCAGCCGTCCCCAGCTCGGGGCAGCTCCATGWGCCTGGGACCCTGCCGTGCCCGGTGGAAATTCCCTGCCCAGCCACGGGAGGAGCAGGTKGCTCTGCTGAGCCTGCGCTCACAGGTGAGGGGATTTTTCCTCTWGGAGCAGCTTTCCCGCAGAGGCAGCAGCCCTCCCATGGCCGGGGCTCTCCTTTGGCTGTGTCAGGGGTTTGGATTGTGGAGGTGCCCAAATTCCGAGCCAGAAGCCTCCTCAGGTGGGGCTTTCTCTCCATCTGTACCCCCTGGTGTTCCATGCAGGCTCAGGAATGCTGGGGGAGGTCTGGGCACTGCCAGGGTCACCTCAGTCCCCTGCAATCATCCCATGGTCCCCACGGAGCACACAGGCTGTGGGATGGGCTGGATGTAGGGAAGGGATGGGGCAGSACCCCCCAGCCGGGGGGAACCTGCAGCACAGAGGGGCTGGGGGTGCTGGGGGAGCAGGGAGCCAGCAGAGAGCTGAGGAGGGGCCACCTTGRAGCAGGGGAAGTGACATATTTTGGGAYTGAGGTTCAGGATCACAGCAGATGGGCGGGAGGCTGTTATAAAACAGCATTTCCTCTGCACTGCCTCTCCCTGAGGTCTCTGAGCCTGAAGCCAACCTCAGTTCCATGGAAATGAAGCCTGGGGTGGATGTTCAGGTGCTCTCTTGGCCACCTGAAGGCCACCTGGAGGTGGCCAGACCTGCTGCAGGCTGGGAAGGGCTGAGGGATGGCAGCAGGGCAGGGGACAGCAGGGCTGTGGGAGCCAGGTTGGAATCCATGGCCAGGGATGAGCTGGGAAKGGGATCAAAGGACAGTACCCAGTGCAGGGCCTTGGGCATGGCTGCTGCAGCAGCCACCCAGCGTCAGGGTGTGTGGAGACCCCCGTGCTCCTCAGGGTTCCTCAGAGACCCCCAGAACCCTCCTCATGCCCCTTTAGCTCCCCACTCCCCATCACGAGAGCAGGAATGGGAGGTGCCATCCCTCATGGGGGGCTGTGGGACAACCCAGCAGCTCTGTGCTCAGAGAAGCTCCCCCCCTCTCTGGGATGGACATTCCCCAGAGCAGCTTTGTGCTTGAGCCATGGCCTCAGAATTCCGGCATCTCCTCCACAATGTCCCCAGGGGACAAGCCTTGGCCATGCCTGAGCTCCCAGTTCCAGCTCTGTGTSCCACCAGGGATGTCACCAGCCCAGGGTGGCCTGGACCAGCTAAACCTGGCTCAGTCCTTGGCAGCAGAGCAGTGAACCCCCTCCAAGCCCTCTCCACATGGAGGCAGAGGGAATGGAGGGGCCGTGGCCACCAGCCCAAGGGGCCCTGGAGATCCTGATTTCCTGCCTCTGGAACAACACAAGGCAGCTGTCTTGTCAGGTCCTTTCCTCCCGTAGCTGGAATTTTGCTGAATGTTTTGTCCAGGATCAGCTGAAAATAGCTCCAGCCACTGTTAGCAATTCATTAGCTCGGCTTTGTCAGGGAGCTGTTGTTGCTGCCTCCCCCAGGAGGGGAACGGCTCCGCAGAGCCCAGAGCTTCCCAAAGGCTGCTGCTCACTGGGGAGAGGCCTTCAAAGGCAATTTCCATGGGCTGCRCTCTCCTGACCCTGCTCCTGGCATTTCTAACATTTATAACGTGCTGSATTGTGCAAAGCAATCCCGGGGAATGAGCTCTCCCATTATCCCGGTGCCTGTCCCAGCCCATTCCCACCTCTCCTCAGGGACACTGCTGGAGCTCAGCACATCMCTCTGAGGATTTTGTAGCTTTTGGAGCCTCTCAGTGCAACACCATCAATTCAGGGATGAGAGAACCCAGCACAGTCTTGGCTGCTGTCCGTCCATTCCCACTCCTTCTGCCACAGTTGATATTTTCCCATCTCCAGCTCTGTATCTTCCCATTTCCCGCATGGGGAGCAGGGGTTTCATTACCAGCAATGTCCTTTCCTGGCTGCCCTCGTATTTATGGCAGTCCTTCTTTTTTATAGCCAATTTTGTAGAGTGCCCAGCAGTTAGCTCAACTGCTTCCTTTCATTTCGGCATTATTGCCAATTTCCTGCTCCACGGRCTAAATTTATCACTTCTTTAATTGTTTGATAACTCCAGGGACCAGCTGAGAGTCACCCTGCCCTGTGCCAGCCCCTTACCCAGGGGAGGGCTCCACACTCCCACCTCCAGCCCRTCTTGGTGCACACTTCACACATCTCTGCGAGGAGGATTCCAGCCTCAGAGCCAGTCCCAGCCTCTCCCGGGTGCTTTTGGCCTTCTTTCTCTCAGTTTAATTTGCCCAGCCTAGTTCAGCATCTGTGCTTTGGTCCATTGCCAGTTAATCCTGGGAATCCTTGCGGTGTGTGAGCTCTTCCTGCTGCAGTGTCACTRCTTGGAGCTGTGGCCTCAGCTCAGACCCATCCCAGAGAAGATGCCAGGACTTGGGCCAGGTGGGAAGAGCCTCCTCCGTGGGTTTCAGTCCATGACACCCCCTCCCTGCCTGACTTTGGGCTGAGCAGGAGAGCAGAGGATGAATTTTGTGGGGTTAGGACAGCCCAGCCGTTCCCAAGGATTGCTCCAGGCTGTGCTCTGAGTGCCACGGGATGAGACCATTTCCCACCTCAGCTGCTGAAGGCCTGGTGCCTGCTGAGCTCTGTGAGCTCTGCAGAGTCCCTGGGGACTCTCTGGGTACCTGCTGGCCACCCTGGCTGCTGCTGCCAGCCCCTCAGCCCCGGCAGGGAGAGCTGCAGAGYGGCTGTGGTGGCTCCTGCTCCAGCAAAGATTTCCCTCCCGACTGCAGGCTTTGCTGGGAAGCTTCCAGTTTTTCTCCTTGATTGGGTTGGAGCYGGCCTTGTACTGCCTGCAGTGCTTGCTCTGGGTTTGTGGTGCTCCCCRCAGCCTTCTGACTGCATCTGGATCCCTGTTCCCTCCCCGTGCCTGCTGGCTGGGGCTCCATGGGGTGCCYGAGCGTGCAGCCCAGGATCAGCCTCCTGGCACAGGGTCCCATCCTGTTCCCAGTGCCCTCCCCAGATACTGCAGCAAGCTCAGCTGTGGGACAGGGTGGGTGCCTGGAATCCAAACCCCAAGGCTGATCCCACAGCTTTTCCATTTTTTCCACGTCATCCCATTCCAGGGGCAGGGCATGGWGGTTGTGTCTCCAGGAAGAGCAGTTAGGGGACACCAGTGTGCAGAGAGGTTTGGGCTCTGGCAGAGCCCAGGTGTCCCACAGACCATCCCATACTGTGTGACCCTTCCAGGGGCTCCACTCCACCTTATCARTGACACCAAGCAAACACCATGCCAAGACTTTCTGCTGGATAATGCCCAAAACTCCCTACACCCCAAAACATCCAGGGCAGTGATCACAGCCCCGAGGCTGCCGGAGCTCCAGGAGCRYTTGGACAAYGCYCTCAKGCACAGGGTGGGATTGTTGGGAYTGTCCYGTGCTGCAGCAGGAGCTGGGCTGGATGATCCCTGTGGGTCCCTCCCACCTCGGGCTGTTCCATGATCCCATCAGCCGGGCTGTGCTGTCACAGAGGGGGTCGAGCACCCCAGCTGTGCATCCCAGGAGCTCCACACCTTGTCCTTGTCCTGCCCAATGCTCACCCATCCAGCTGGGGCCCGTTTGCTGTCCTTGTTGCTCCTTTGATGCATGAATTAAATGGGTCTGGGTGCTGTGTCCCATTTACACCTCCCTGTGTGAAACCCCCCAGCCCGGGGRGCAGCAGCAGCTCCTCATCCGAGGTCCTGCCCCAACCTTTCCGTGTCTCCCGAAGCCACCCAGGTCCCGCAGCGCTGGAGGTGGCAGCTCCCTTTGAAGGGGAGTTTGGAGCCACAGAACTACCAGGGGGCTTCACGCCTTGCATTGTTAGTGCTTGTCAAATATTTATGAAAAAACAATCTGGGGATAATTAATTCAGCAGCAATGGCAAAGCCCCGGCTGAGATTTATTGGATGGATATGATTGGAGCACGGACAGAGCTCTGCCAAGCCCAGGAAAATGTATCATCAATAATAGATTTGTCAATAGATGAAAACATCAGCAGATAAACTAGCCTTGAGTGCCACCTGGCCAGCACATGCCCGCAGYCACCCGTGGCCAGCGCCTGGCAAGCAGCTCCCGCTGCCGCCTTTGCCGGCTGCAGTCCTGGGGATCAGCAAGAGCATCTCCGGAGCCACCGCACACAGCTGGGGACAAGGGATGAGACACAGCTTCGGGGCGAGACTGCCTGCAAAGAGCCCCAGCGCTGGCCGTGTGCCACCATTCCTCCCTTTGGTGTCACCGCCYGTCCCCAGGGGAGCCCCGGCTCTGGGATTCATGGCACAAAGGCGACCTTGAGCGCGGGGAGCTCCGTGCCCTTTCCCTGAATAGCTCCGTGCCCGCGGGGTCCCGCTGACCCCAGCCCCGCCGGCCGGGGGCTGCGGGGCGCGGCCGGGGGCTGCGCACACTGGGCCCATTCACGGGGCAGAAAGGGGCCCTTGTTCCCTGCAGACAGAACCGCAGGGCCCCGAGCAGCTGCGGCGACGCGGGGCCACCCGGGCCACGGGCAGCCCCGGGGCAGGAGCGGCCCGGTGGCTCCGGCGGGGCTGCGGCGGGAGCCACCCCGTGTCCCCAAGGCTGGCAGCTGCGGCAGGAGCCCCACAGCCGCCGGCTCCTCGCCCGAGCCTGGGGAATGTCACCCCGGGCACACAGGGAACGCACCCCGCTGCTCCAGGAACCCGTGCAGGGGAAGGTGACGGTGCCCAGGCCGGGGGGACACAGGGCAGCACAGCCAGGACACAGCGGGACGGCTCCGCTGGGAGCAGGATGGTGGGGAATGATGGGTGATGACCAAATCCAGCCTTGCAGCCTCTCCCCGATGGTGCTGCTGCTCTGAACATTCCCGATATCCCGCCCGCAGCTGTGTGTGGGGCAGTTCCATGGGGCAGGAGATGCTGGACTGGGCTGGACCCGGGGTCTGTGCCCGCCCGGGCAGCGCTGCCCCCTCTCCCCGTGGGCACCGAGGCTCCCCGGCCGGCCGGGKCGCTGGCTCAGGCTGCTCCTCATCCATCTGCTCTCCTGTCACATCCCCGTCTCCCTGATTATTTTAATGAGGATAATGATTCACACCTGGGCAATTCAAACCCGCTAACAATAACAATTTTAATTAGTTTCCACTACAAATCTGAAACGTCGTCATTAACATTTAAAACGCTCGCGATTGGCAGCTCCGCGGAACGCCGGGGCTGGGTGGGAGCAGTGGGAGGGGTGGGCAGAGCTCCAGGGCGCAGGTGGGATGGAGAAACTGCTGACGGGTCAGGGTCAAAGAGCCACACGCCGAGGGTGGCACTGAGCTGGTTCCTGCCAGCCCCCAGCCCACCRCGGTGTGGGAGGGAACTGGATCCTCCCCGGCTCTTCAGTGGGCGTGGGCAGGGACCAGCACCTGGCGCTGGGTGGCACTTCGCTGGCACCTCGGCTGCTCGCTGGGAGCTGCAGCCTTTGGGGACAGTGCAGGCAGGGGAGGGGACATCCRTCAGGCAGGCAGGGACASCGACCTGCCCCACGCCGGGCACAYAGGGCTCCAGGAGATRGGGTSGCTGCCCCAAGGCTTTCTTGAACCYCACAAGGCACTTTCTCCCCCCAAAGAAGCTTTGCTGCAGACTCCTCACAGCAGCCATGAGCACTGGGGTCAGCCTGTCTGTGTCCCACAGCCCCTGCGTGCCCCTGGAGCCACCATCCCTCTGCTGTGTCCCTGGGAACACCCCGAGGGGAGCAGGCAGGGGTGCAAACAGGATCCCCTCTCCCAGGAGGWGTGAGACTGATGGGGAGGGCGCGATGGTGCCCTGGAGACAGGGATCGGGAATTCACAGGGTGTGACTTCACTGAGCAGCCCTGGCTGGCACAGTCTGTGTGAGATCCTCATGTGGGGACACACCGAGTTCCTTGGAGCACCCCTTATCCCGGGGCACCGTCACCAGCACACAGGGATGGGCTCTGGATGTCCAGAGCAGAGTGTGGGGCTGTGGGGGTGCTGCCACAGGGCCCTGCTGCTGTCACCTGGCACATGCTGGGATCCCTGGGATCCTCCTGCCTGCCCTCCCTGGCACAAGCCAAGGCAGTCCCACGTTCCCGGTGCTCGGTKTTCCTCCACTGGAGGCATCCATGGCCCCAGGGACGGGCTCTGCCCTCKCCGCTCGCTCAGGCGTGCGCAGCTGGGGACCACACTGCGGGAATTGCCCCGGGCACCACCGGGAACACGGGAAAGCGCTGGTGCCGAGGTGCAGCTGCCGCCGGTGGGATGTGGGGGGTGTGTCCCCGAGGGTCCCAGCTCGGCTCCGGATGCCGGCTCTGTCTTTGCAGAGCGGAGCCCTTCCAGCCTTCTCCCACAGCTCCCGGCGCTGCTCCTGTCCCTGGAGGGAGCTGGGGGACAAACAACTCCGCAGTGCCCAGCTCAGGCAGCCTGTCAGCGATCACATCAGCCATTCCCGGCCTCCCGGGACGTGCTCAGCACGAGGCTGTGGGATGAGGCCGGGCTGGGATGTGGGGTGGCACACGTGAGGCCGGCGTGCCTCACCCCGGCGCCTCTTCCCGAGGCAGCAGCAATGAGCAGCCGAGCTGAAGCTGTGGTTTCAGGGCAGCAGGGACCCAGCAGCCCCTGAGGATGCCCCAGAGAGGGGGGAGCTGGCAGAGCTCCTGCTCACAGTGTCCTGGTTCCTGGGGTGTGGGAGTTTGCTGGGAGTGGAAGGAGACAGTGGATGCTGGCCAGGGAAGGGTGACCCACAGCCCGGGCAGTGACCTTGGGGTCACACTGGGGGCTGTTTGATGTCCKTGGAGCTCTTTCCTGGAGTTTGCCCAGCTCTCTGAATGCAGGTGGAGGGAGCTGCCTGATCCCTGCCCTGCTGRGAGCTGTCCCCCAGCCTGGGCAGCACCAGGGCTGGAGCTGTGCCCTTGTGCCCTCCCATGTTTTCAGGGACATGAGGATTCCCCTGGAGGGCCCTGGGCTGGGGGCTGCTGCTGACTCAGCAGGGCAGTGAGGGGCACCTGGCTGGGGAGGGCACAGGGACGGTGTCCCTGCAGCAGCCCAAGGCCGCCATCAGCCAGGACAGCCCCTGAGCCCCCACCTCAGCCCCCCCACTGCTGGGGAAGCGCAGGCTGTGCTGGCAAACCCCAGTCTGGCTGCACCCCAGAGCCAGAGTGTCCCTCTGGGCAGGGTGGGATCCTGCCCTGGGACAGGGGAGGGCTGGAGACCTTTCCTGCATCTCGAGCAGACAGAGCCACTGGGCAGTGAGTGTGGGCAGTGCCTGGCCAGGGTGGCTCCTGCTGTCCCCCTGATCCTGCTGCCTTCTCCTCTTTTGCAGTTCCCAGTTCCCCCAGGCCTCCACGCCCAGGATCAGGTGAGAGCAGCCCTCTGGCAGGCTTCAGGCAGGGTGGGCAGCTGGTTCCCCCAACCCCTCTGAGTCCCCACACAGGGGACCCCTGGGCAGACTTGAGTGACACTCAGGGCTGGGGACAGGGTGGTGGCATCACTGCTGAGAGCCCTGGACCATCCCTGCAGCCAGAGCCTGGCATAGCCCGGGCTCAGCAGCTCCTGAGGGAAGATTCCAGCCACCTCCCCTCCTTCCCCCAGCTCCACCGGCTGTTGTCTAAGTGTAAACAAGGTATTTAATATGCACAAGCACTCATTAGCATCTCCTGCTTCCAACGGCACCGTGTCTGCAGCTGGACTCGCGGGACGTGTCACAGGAAATCTCTACACACAACTTTTAATTACAGACAAATGGCTGGACACGTTGGCACTGCCAGCCCCCAGTGCTTCCTGCCAGCCCTGCTCCGTGCCCCCTCCAGAGSAGCCCCTGCCCAGGGTGGGRCTGGGGGGGTCCCAGGGCAGTGGGAACCGAGGGGACACTGCAGGTGGTGGTGGCAGGGACCTTGCAGCAGCAGAGATGCAGTGCCAGTGTCACCAGGTCACTGTGACAAGGAGCCAGGSGTAGGAGCCCCATCCCCATTTTTGGGATTTTTGAAGGATGTCAGGGGTGGCTGTGGCCAATGGTGGGGGCAGTGAGCATTTGGGGAGGGCACTCTGAAGCAGGAGGAAGGGCAGGGGGCTTCATCCATGCCACCTCATGTGTCACGAGGGTTTGGGTCACCCTGCCAAGGCCCCAGCCACTCCTGACCCCTCTGCCTCCTCAGGGTCCTGTGGTTCATCACGACAAAGGGATAAGGTAAAACCCAGCCCTCAGCTGGGCTCAAAGGAAGGATCCCAGGATGGACCCTGCTGTTCCCAGTGT
>CADDXX010000747.1:254234-287333 GCA_902810485.1 Alauda arvensis | reverse complement strand
GCAGGGAGCAGGAGGATGGCACCCTGCACTGCCCAGCTGAGCCAGCACAGAAATCCCCCCTGATCCCTGTGTCAGAGCAGAGCCTGGCCCAGGGCACGGGCAGAGATCCAACACTTCCCATGGCACAAGGAACCCATCCAGGCCTGGTTCCTGAGGCTGGGCTGGTGCAGGAAGCAGCTGTGGTTCCCTTCTGAGCCCTGGGCCAAACCCTGGTTCCTGCAGGCACTGCCTGCTCTGCACAGACACGTTTGGGAGCTGATTTGGGGCAGATTTTCTTTCAAAAGCAACTCACAGCTGATGATTGCTCACTTGCTTTCCCTGGGGACCACTCGTGTGGAGAGGGAAGGAGGGTGGGGAGGGGCAGGCAGGCACCTCACACACAGCCTCGGGATGTTCTGGAGGCAGAGCAAACAGCTGGAGCTGTGACCACACCTGCAGCAGACTGCATCCCTGGGGAGGGATTKATCCTCCCAGGATGTCTCATCCTGCGAAGCTTTGAGCAGAAGCCGTTTGTTGGGGTTACCTGCAGCAGGGAAATGTCCCTCCCGAGGTGGGGGCAGGCAGGAGCAGCAGCTTGCCAGGAGCTGGGAGGATGCTCCGCTCACTCCGGCACCATCCCAGTCCATCCCGGCCAGCTGGTGCAGGCTGGGAGCTGTGTGGGGTTCCAGGGAAGAACCAGCTCGTTCTCAGGGAGTTTGGACATCGCTGTGCTCTGTGGGGCAGCTGTGGCTCCCCCTGTTCCCTTGGACAGGCCAAAGAGAGATGAAATGTAGGGGGCTGGGCTGGATTTCAGGAATAGCTGTGGCTGCTCCTGTTCCCTTGGTGGGACCAGAGAGACCAGATTCATGGGGCTGGGCTGGATTTCGGGATCCACACCCCTGTGAGAGCACAGATGACCCCTGAGCTGCCAGGCCATGAGGAAGTCACAGCAACTCCCCCGTGTGACACCCTAAACCCCCCCATCAGCCCATCTGTGAGGGTGCCAGCCGGCCATGCGCCTAGCCCAGCGCTCAGAGGACATTCCCTGCTCCCCCTCCTGCTCCTCATCCCCCTGCACCTCCTCCCGGGCCGGGGGAGCGCTGCTGGCACCGCTTTGCTGCATCCTCCCCCGGGGCCGCCGGGGCAGAGCCGCGCTGCAGCCCGGGGGTCAGCGGAGGTGAGCACAGAGGCGACGCGTGGCCATGTGTCCTCTCCTCCTGACGCATCCCGGGTGCCCTCCCCTTCCCCGCAGCCCTCCCCTGGCTGCCGGGCGAGCTGGGATGCCCTGGAATCAGCAGAGACGCCGGATAAAGGGATCCCGCCCATCCGCCTGCTCCTTCCCCGCTCCAGCTGCTGTCCCTCCGACCGCGGATCCTCAGCGCCAGCCGCAGCCCCAAACCAGCTGCCTTAAAAATAGCTCTCCAAAAAACCCCCAGCCTGGCCTGGCAGGGGCTGGCAGTGAGCAGAAGGAGCCGGGAGCAGCAGCCTGGGATGCCCCGTGCCCTCCCGGCCGCCCAGATGGGYGTGCACAGGCCGTGTGACCCGGGATTGATGGAAAACCTGGGAATTCTGCASCCCCGCGGGCTGGGAGCTGCCACAGCCTCCCCACAGGGCTGGCACTGGCACCATGTGGCCACAGCTGTCACCCCTCCCCAAGGCGCCACGGTCCCCATCCCTGGGARAAGGGACCCGAGCCGGCCTGGCAGGAGGTGGGGATGGGATCGGGGAGGTGGGGATGGCTCTGACAGGTTCGGGAGAAGCACAGATGAGTGTGGAGTGTCCCAGCCAGGAGGAAGGGAAAGCCAGGCTGGAACAGCTTTGCCACAGACTCTGCACTGGGGAAACCATCAGGATTTCCACCTGGAATGGGAAATTCCACCTGGAATGGGAGAGGSAGGGCTGGGAGGAGGGTCTCAGGCAGGGCAGGGGGTGACAAGAACTGCTCCGTGGCGCTCTCCATGGCAACTGCCGGGCTGGGAGGAGGATTAAGGGATAGCTTTGATCCTAAGCCACTGCCTGAGGGGCTGGGAGCACCGTGGGTGTCCCTGTGCCTCCACCAGCGGGCTGGAGGGRCATCCAGCTGTTCCCTGACAACATCTGCCCTGGCAGCAGAGACAGCGCTGGTTTGGGGACAAAACCCTGCTGTGCCTCCCAAAACCCACCAGCTGGGCATCCCCAGCACCAAACCCAAACACAGAACACCCCCAGCACCAAACCCAAACACAGAACACCTCCAGCATCCAACCCACCCACAGAACACCCCCTGCACCAAACCCACCCCAGGACACCCCCAGCACCAAACTCACCCACAGAACATCCCCAGCACCAAACTCACCCACAGAACTCCCCCAGCACCAAACCCACCCCAGGACACCCCCAGCACCAAACCCAGCCACAGAACAACCCCTGCACCAAACCCACCCCAGGGCATCCCTGTGCCACCAGGAGAGCCCCCCTCTCCTGATGGGGATGAGCCTCCTGCTCTCTGGAATCCTTCCTTGGCTCCCTGGCCAGCGCTGGGGTCTGGCTGTGAGCTCCTCAAGGGGAACTCTCCTCCCTGGGGAGGTGTTTTTGGGCCCCCCTGCTGCCCCCAGCGCTCGGGGTCTCTCCCAGCCCGCCTGGGTCSGTGCCAGGCCGTGTGTGAGCATCCAGGGGCGAGCCCATCACGTGGATTCCACGCAGGAGCAGAGGTGTGTGAGCCAGGCAGGGAGTGCCTCCCTCGCCCCACGTCACCACCACCGGTGACCTGGATTCCTCCCTGAGACACGAGCCGGTGACCTCAGCCATAAACAAAGGAGTGGAATCAAACCAGGGCAAGATAGATGCCTGCTTTATAGGCTTTTTAAAAGCTTTTGACTCATTCTGGCAGGCAGGGCTAACCTTAAATTGCCGTGTGATGGAACTGGGGGGGAAATCTTCTGGCAACGKCGAAGCCTGCGCCGATCCATCAAGAGCAGGATAAAAATAAACAGCGTGGAAATGGCCCTGGGGCTGGCAGCAGGAGCTGCACCCCGGATTAACCCCTGCACCCCAACACTGCACCCTGCCTTTGCCTCCTCCACGCGGGAGGGATCAGCAGGATGGGGCCTGGGGGCTCACATCTCTCCCKTACAGGATTTTCCGGTGGAAATATCCTTGGCTGGGATCCCAGAGCTGCGCCTGGGCCTCTGCACGGCCCCCTGGGACCCRGGGCAGATTGGCTTCCCTGGCAAGGTTCAGAAAATGGACCTGGGGTTAATGTCCYGCTCGGGGGAGGGAGGGGGAACATCCCCAAATGGATCTGGGATGTTCCAGAGAGGAGCACGAGCCAGCTGAACACATCCTCTGCCAGGGGGTGCAGCACAGGGGGCCTCTCCCCTCACCCACCTGGGATCTGGAGGGAGAGAGGGGCTGGATGTGGGAAAGGCAGGGGGAACCCCACCCAGGAGCCAGCCCGGCTGTGTGAGAGGGGCTGGATGTGGGAATGTGGGAAAGGCAGGGGGGAACCCCACCCGGGAGCCAGCCCGGCTGTGTGAGAGGGGCTGGGGGGCGGCAGATTTGGGATTTTCCCATCTCTCTCCTCCTCCTGCTACAGCCTTGGGCACAAACCCTGTGTGATCCCACCAGATCCCAGCTGCCCTCAGCAGCCGGGGCCGGCATCCCGGGAGCACCCACACATTCCTGCACGCAGGGAAACGGGCTGGGAGCTGCCAGGGGCTGGGCTGAGGGGGGCACGGCTCTTCCCCAGGGTGTGGCACTTGCTGGGGCACACAGGACCGGGCTGGAGGCACATCCTGGAGCAGTGGCCTTGGGGACACGGGGCAGGCAGAGCCCGGTGCCAGCCTGCTCCTCCTGCCTCAGCACGGAGCTCTGTGACATCAGACGCTGCAGCTCCGATCGGGGAGGGCTCTGGAGAGGCTCCTAATGCATTTCTAATTCCTGCTTATCGCCAGAGCCTGTCGGAGCYGCTCTCCCAGCCCCGCTGCAGTGCTCTTACAGCAACAGCTCCGCTCCGGAGCGCTGGGGTTTGCCTGGAAAGCCTGCCCACATCCCCTGCCCCACTGAGAGGGAAGCTCCCACCACAGCAGCCCCCTGCCTGTCCMTGTCCCTCTCCCTGGATCTCCTGRCACTGTCTGGGATGAAATTCTGGCCACTGCCAGGCTCTGATGGCATCGCTGGGTGGGTGTCCCTGTGCTCCCTGTCTTCCACAGGCCTGGGAGATGAGGCAGGACTTTGTAGGATGAACCCTGCACCCCATSCCCGACCCCAGAGTCCCCGGGAGGCCTTTTGGAGGTGACAGAAAGTCCTCGAAGGAGAGAACGGGAGAAGATACCATCTCTGCCGGAGGCTGTGGGGCACGGAGATGGATCCCAGCGCTTTCCCTCCCGTTCCCGTGGTGGAAGAGCAGTGAAGGAGCATCCCTGGCATCCCACACCCRCCGGCACTGCGGGCTGAGGAGCTGGGGGGAAATGGCTCCGTGCAAAGTGCTCCGAGGCTGCGGAGGGGAAGTGCCCTCTGCTCTGTTATTAGCGCTAATGGCTCTTTTGCTGGGGATATTCAAACAGCGGCTGCTGCATTTTCATTGCAAATCTCCCCCTCCCTTCCCCCTGCTCCGGCAGGGACACAAAGGCTCCTCGCCGCTCCTGCCCGGCTGCGGCTGCTCGGGGAGCAGGGGCTGAGCCGGCCCGGGGTGTCTGCACAGCGCAGGGCCCCGGCAGCTGCTGCACCAGCTCGGGGACAGCCAAAASCTCCCCTGTGCCAGGAGCAGGGGACCCAGGAGGAGAGCGGGGACAGGGACAGGGACAGCACAGCCCCAGGAGGCCTCGGGGAGCAGGAGCTGGCAGYGGGGCAGTGCCGGGCATGTCCTGCCCCCCGAGGGATGGGTGACACCCAGCCCACCCGGCACCGGCGGCTGCATTTGCATTTCAGGGATTTTCACGGAAAATGAGGAGGAATTCTTTATTTTATTTTATTTTATTTYATTTCCCTTAGTAAGCGCGGAGTTGATGTGAGTTGAAAATTGACTCGATAAATATTTCAGGCGATGTTTTAACGGCGTGTGTGGGCTTCAAAGGCGCTGAGGGGAGAAGCTGCAGCCAGGCAGGCACTGGCTGGCCCTGGCCGGAGCACAGCAYGGCCCGAGCTATGACACTGCTCCCGGGGGAGCTGTTCCGGCGGGATAAAACCACTTTCCCTGCGAGCTGGGAGGGATGGGAGCTGGGATCCGCATCCCTGACACGCCACAGGCACCGGGGGGATGCTGAGCTGGGAATTKGCAGCGTGGGGCACACGCAGCGTGGGAGCCGCGTTCCCTGGGAAGGGTGAGGTCCCTGCAGGGGGGTTGGGAGGATGAGGAGCCCTGGGTGCTGCTGGGGGTGCTGCGGATCCAGCACTGCCCGGTGCTCCCCGGTGCTGCAGGATGAGCTGGGCAGGGACAGGGGAGGGCTCAAAACCCCSGGGGAATCCTCCTCCTCCCGTCTGCCGGGGAGAGGGAGGCAATTCCCGCTTGCAGAGCCCTCCCCATCCGCCGGTGCTCCGAAATGGCCCCACGGGCATCCTGCCAGGCAGGACTGGCTTGGCCGGCTCGGGCTCTGCAGCTCCCGGCACCGCTCACGCCCCAGCCCAGCCGGGCACTGCCAGCCCTGCCGCCACAGCCGSGATCCTTTTTGGGACCTGACCCCGCCGTGACCCCCTGCAGGCCCTCTGTCCCCCCTCCCTGCCCGTCTTCCCTGAGCCCAGCAGAGCTGGAAAYGCTCACAGCCAGCCAGACAACTGGAAACCACTCCTCTGCATTTGGAAATTAAACGGGAGCGTTAAATATTGCTGAAGCMAATCGATGGCGCGGGCAGGAGCCCAGCGCGGCCCTTGCCAAGGGCTGTCCGGCACGGACAGGGCTCAGCCACACGTGCCCAGCCCTGCTCCCCTCACCCAGTGCCCCCCACGTGCTGCTGACCCCTCCCGGGTGACAGCGAGGGTGGCCCTGGTCCCTGGGCATCGCTGCCGATCGCTTACAGATCCGCGGAGGGCGGGGGGCAGGGAGCCGCGCTCAGGATTAGAGCAGTTTGCTCTGGGATTAGAGCACTGTTGAGCCGTGGCACGGCGCAGGAACCCTGCTCTGTCTCACTGAGCTCCCCGGGATTAAGACTTTGTTCCRAGGGATTAGGGCGATCAGGGGTGGGGGGGATGCTGTGGGATGTGGGGCTGCTCTGATGCTATGCAGCACACTGAGCCAAAACGGGGCTGGAGGGCTTGGAGGGCTCCAGAGAGACCCCAAAATTGTGCTCCCTTCTCTGAAGGCTGCTGGTCCCACAGAGTCCATGCCCAGGGTGTCAGGGCCATGCACAGAGCAAACTTCACCCAATCCCCGGTGTGATCCAACTCGCCTCCTTGGTGGGATCCAGCCTCCTTGGTGGGATCCAACTCTCCTTGGTGGGATCCAGCCTCCTTGGTGGGATCCAGCCTCCTTGGTGGCATCCAGCCTCCTTGGTGGSATCCAGCCCTCTTCTGGGGTACAAACCCACCTCATGTGGAACCCAAGCTCGGCCTGACCCCACCTGTCCCATCCTCAGCACTCAAGCCTTTCCCCCACTCCTGCACATCCTTGGCCACAGACCCAGGGAGAAGGCAGAGAGCAGGGAAGTGGGACGATCATGGAGAACAGGGAAATGTGGGAAAATGACAACATGAGCTGTCCCCAAGTCTCCACAGCCAGCAGGGACCTCTCATCCCTGACACAGGGACCAGCAGCTCCTGGCTCTGGAGCCCTCTGTGCCACCCTGGCCCCCATAGCAGCACTCTGTGGGGACAGGAGGTGCCAGCACAGCTGTTCCTGGCATTCCCAGATGACGATGGGGTTGTCCTGTCAGTCCCTGCTCCCCAGGTGTCCCCAAGGCCCCCAGCTCCCTGTCTGGAGCACTCTCTGGGCAGGAACTGCTGGAGCTCAGCTGGGCTGGGAGCRGCAGCAGGRGARCAGCCCTCACCTCTGCAGTGCAGGAGTGAAGCTAAAATTGCAAATCCCACGCAAGGTGAGAGGCTGGAATAGCCAAGGAGCAGCAGCTGCAGCCTCCAGCCCTGGGTCTGTGGTAGCTCCAGAGCTGGGGGCGCTGGCAGCAGCCCTGCCCTGTGGTGCCAGTGCCAGGGACATTTGCCAGGCTCCCACATCCCWGTGCCCATCCCATTTATCTGCTTTCCCCACTGTGCTGCAGCCCTGATCTGACCTGATCCAGCCACGAGGGCTTGGATCCCTTCCAAAGGGAAAGCCCCACCAGAGAAGGGAGCCAGGGGGTGCACGGGTCCCTCATCCTGGAGGTCCTCAAGGCTGAGGCTCCCTGGCCAAAGCTGCAGAGCTCGGGGGGCTGCAGGGAAGGAGCAGCCCCCAGGCCTCTGCTCTGAGAGCCCAAAGTCACATCTGTCCTTGTCAGCTCGGATGGACACAGAGGCCTCTGCTCCCCCCTCAGAACTGACCTTGCCTGGTGCTGGCAGTCATGGAATCATGGAATGGTTTGGGTTGGAAGGGAACTTCAAGCTCATCCCATCCCACCCCTGCCATGGCAGGGACACCTCCCACTGTCCCAGGCTGCTCCAAGCCCCAATGTCCAACCTGGCCTTGGGCACTGCCAGGGATCCAGGGGCAGCCACAGCTGCTCTGGGCACCCTGTGCCAGGGCCTGCCCACCCTCATAGGGAGGAATTCCTTCCAAATATCCCACCTAAACCTGCCCTCTGTCACTCTGAAGCCATTCCCCTTATCCTGTTGGCCATTCCATGGATGGACCCGAGGGCAGTGCACCCCCAGCCCTGTGTGCCAGCCACAGACATTCACAGAGGGACAATTTGCATCCAGGGAAATTTTCTTCACAAAGGAAATGTGTCAATGCTGCTTCGGGCATGGCCACACTCAGACCTTCAGAAAACTGGGACATCAGATCTKTCCTGGCCGTGTGTTGGTGCCTGGCTCCTGCTGAGTGCCAGCCCATTCCCAAGCAGCTCTTTGGGAGAGGAGCAGGCACTTCTGGGGCTGATCCCTCTGCAAGAGAGGGGGTTTGCAGCCCTGGGGTTGAGCTGGGGGTGGCAGAGGAGGGAGGGATGGTTGGGTGGGTGAGCAGGGATGGTTCCCATCCTTTCCCCTCCTCCAGCCCATCAGTAGAGCTGGGTTTGAAATGCTCTCCCCTGCTCGTTCCCTGTGAGCTGGCGCTGTGCTGGAACGGGTTGATGTGGAGGAGAGACAAATGAGTGACTCACACACACTTGGGGAGGATAAAAATACTCGGGCCCCATGTGTCCCACCCGTGTGGGGTGGCCGGGAGTGCTGCAGGTGCTGTCCCTTCTCCCACAGCAAAGCCAGGACAAACCCATGGGGAGCTCAGTGAGTGCTGCCAGCGCTGCTCTGACCCCAGGCAGCTCCACTCTGCTGCCCAGGAGTGACAAAGTCAGGGGMCACGTGCTGTGGGGATCAGGTGGGCTTTGTGTCCCTCAGCTCTGGCCATGAACCTGCTCCCAGCACCAGGGGCCACCAGCTGCAGTGTGGTCACTCAGGTTGTACCCAGGGCTGGTCCCAGGGCAGGGTTTGGTCTCCTCTGGCCTCTGGAGGGCTGGCACAGCCTTTTTGGGCACTGCCAGCAAGGTGTGCTCAGCTTTTAATGCCTGTCCTTAGTGTGCCACGTGCCAGGGTCACACCACCATTCCCTGTGTTTCCCTCCCTTCCCCATTCCCAGGGGGAGGAAGGAGGTTTGAAARCAGAGATTTAACTTCCCRTCYCTTGCCTTTTGCAGTGTTGTTTTTGAAAGCAGGACGTTTTGCAGTATTTCCCTGCTTTTTGGATGCTTTCTGACACAAGAATGCCCTGYTGGAGAGGGCACACACTGCCAGGAACTCCCAGGGATGATCCGTGCCCGTCCCTCCTCTTCCCAGGGACCATGCCTCCACACTGATGGGTGACAGGCGTCCCATGGCCTCACAGAGCTGATGGGGATGCTGGTGACAGGGTTGGGAGGGGACATCATCCAAATGTCCCTGGAGGCTGGCACGGCACTGCCACACAGCAGGGGCACAGAGGGCACAGAGGGCACAGAGGGCACAGAGGGCACAGAGGGCACAGAGGGCTGTGCCTGGGCTGCTCTGTGCAGCTCCCAGGGAACCTGCACTCCCTGGAGAGCAGTGATCAGGGCTGGGATGAGGGAAAAACACAAGGAATGGTGAGAAAAAGGGAAAAAAAGGGAAGAAAACCCCTTGGGTGAAGGTTTCCACCACACAGCCTGAGGGAGCTCCCTGCCTGAGCGTGGTGGGGACTGATCCTCTGCTTCCTTCCCACTGCTGCCTCTGCCATGGATCCACAGGTGCCCATCCTCAGGCACCTGGGCACAGAGTCCCCTGCCCGATGGCTTCCCTGGGCTCACAGCAGGGACAATGGGGGCAGTGGGAATGTGGGGATGGGGTCTGGGTGCACCCCCATCATCACCCCCATCCTGGGTGTTCCTGGGTGATTTTCCACCTCGGTTTGCCCAGGGAAGGAGCAGGAGACTCTCCTGGTTTGGGYGAGATCTCAGCTCCCTTCACGCTCTGCAGGGTCCTTCCCACTCCCCCCTCTGCACCCCCGACCTGCAGGTGCCCACCACTGGGGTTTTTGTGAGCGACTCGGATCCTCGGGAGGCTCCAGAGGGTTTTGGATCAGGCAGGGGCAGAGGGGAAGCGCTCAGTGTACGATGTGAGCCCCCCACAAGCGGAGGGGCCCAGCGTGGCCCCACCTGAGCCGCCCCAGAGCCAGCGCTGCAGAAACGGCGGTCACCTGGCAGCTCCGGAGATCACGTTCCTGGCATTTCGCTGGGAGCTGAAGCGCAGGAGCCGGGCTCTGGCAGGGATCCCAGCACTCTGCGCTTTCCTGGTAGCGGGGTGGGAGCTGCCACGGCTGGGCGGGGGCTGCCTGGGGAGGAGGAGGAGGAGGAGGAGGAGGAGGAGGATGCTCCTGCCGGGATGCAGCCCGGGAGTCGGCTGGCGGGGGAGGGGGTGGGAAGCCAGTGAGGGCGGAAAGCAGGGTGGGAAAGCGAGGCAGAATTCCAG
This sequence comes from Alauda arvensis, assembly GCA_902810485.1. Classification (NCBI taxonomy): domain Eukaryota; kingdom Metazoa; phylum Chordata; class Aves; order Passeriformes; family Alaudidae; genus Alauda; species Alauda arvensis. The sequence continues at coordinate 277,320 of CADDXX010000747.1, read as the reverse complement.
AGGGAGGGAGGGTGAGGTGCGAGCCCCGCTGCGGTCGGGCTCGGGGCTGTGCCCAGCTCGGGCGCCTCGGCAGATGCAAATCCCGCTCCCTCCGCTCTCCCGCCTGGATCCGGGAGCCAGGGGAGGTTTGTCACCCTCTGCACCCTGCGACAGCGGGCGGGGACGTGCTGCTCACCCCCAGCGCAGAGCACTGCCCGGGGTCCCCTCGGTGCCCCCAATGCCGGGGGGTTCCTGGCAGTCTGTGTGTCCCCTGTGTGTCCCCTGTGTGTCCCCACTGCTGCCCTGGTCATACTGGGACAACTGGGCAGTGGTTGGGACAGCGCTGGACTGGAGGAATTTCCTTGCAGCACTGAGCCAGTTGAAATGTACCATAAAAATGACTATTTTTAGGCAGGATTGGCTCCCGGAGGGGGATGTGACCCCCTGGCAGTCTGGGAGGTGGCACTGGGGCAGCACYGAGGGGCTGTGGGACRGGGCCCCTGAGCTGGCAGGACACASCAGGACACRGGGTTTGCACCCTGCCCAAGCCAGCGGSAGCACCTGGAGGGGCAGAGCCACCCCACCCCGCCCTGCACGGTCATGGAATCCCAGGGCGGTTTGGGAAGGAGCCTGARAGATCATTTCTATCCAAAGGCTGCCCTGGGCAGGTGATCCTGCCATGCTGACTCACGGCAATGCAGACATGAGTCAGTTGGGAGAAAAAAACCACTCCTTTTCCCTTCRCAGTATCCCTTCCTCCCTGGATCTCTCCCCGAGCTCTCTGCTCCACAGCCTCCCCACGGCCAGGGGAGCAGCTCCCAGMACAGGGATGCAGTTGGACTCTTTATTCCTAGGGGAAATGGGAATTCCCTGCAAATGGGAACATCTATTTTCCCCAGGGCTCTACCACTACCAGCACCCCCCTCACTGTTCCTGTTTCTTCCAGACACGTTCATCTGCCTTCCATGGGAATTTCAGCCCACCTTGGGCTTTCTCAGCCCCCGGCAGCAGCTCTCCCCTTCCCTCAGGTYTGCAGGGATGTTAAACCTCACTTCCCACTGCTCCTGCATATTTCTYCCCCGAACCCCCGGCTCAGTTTGGCAGGAACAGCCGGCACTGCTTGTTCCCAGTTCGAGCTCTCGGCTGGGGGATGAAATAGGGATGCTTGGATCAGCCTGGGCTGAAGGCTGCTGGCTCCTCATCGCTATTTACTGCCCTGCCAGGCCCGTGTGTCAGCCGCGAATATCAGCAGCGAGGCTGGGATTTATTTCCAGCCCACTGATGGGAAGGTGGCCCAGCCAGGAGCAGCACTCGTGCTCCACATCCACTGGGGAAGCCTCCAGCAGGAGCACTCCTGGCAGGATTCAGGAGTGTAGGGGAGCTGGCACGGGCTGCCCGGGCGCTGTGGGGTGAGCTGGCTGCCTGTGGGGCTGGAAATGCCCCCTGGCACCGGAGRAGCCCCGAGGGTGTTTGTCCTGCTCCAGCGGCGGCACAACCRGTCCGGCAGCACCGGGGAGGGTGGGGCAGGGAGCAGGGACASGAAACTGCCCTCGAATGAGCCCACCTGGTGAATCAGAGCCTTTCCTAAGCCCGGCTATTGCACCCCGGGCTGCTGGARCAAACATGCCAAAGGAACAGCTCAGAAGCTGCCGTGTGGCACCCACTGATTGCGGGYGATCCCGGCAGAGATCCCCGCGGGAAGCATCTCACCTGCTCCCTGCCCGTGGGGAAAGCTCCACACAGCCAGGGGAGACCCGCCCAGCCTTCTCAGGGTTGAGCTGTGCCCTCAAAGGAGCCRGGCTGGTCCCCACCGTGCCACACTTCAGGATCGTGGCTGGCGGAAGAAGAGMAAACGTAATCCTGCTCTTTTCTCCCTCATGTCCATTATATCCGACATGAGGCAGCAGGAAGAGTGGATGACTCAGTCCTGTGCAATGCAGCTCCTCTGCAGCGGCTTCCTGTGCCTTGAGCATTGCCACGGGCTCAGGGTCCTACCTTGGTTTTCTCCCTTCGGGTRAATTCCTTCTCAGTGGGAAATGCGGGATCCTCCCGCTTGGATTCCCCCGGGCAATCTGCCCATCCTGCTGGGGGCAGGGTCAGCTTCTGTGGGGCCCCGAATTTGGCAAACACAGGATCGGGGCAGGAAAGCCTGAATCCACCAAGGAACAGGGGTCACCTTTGGGGTGCAGAGCAGCCCAAGCAAAGCCACCCTGAGCAAGCTCCGGGTCATGGAATCATGGAAGGGTTTGGATAGAAAGGACCTTAAATCTCATCTTATTCCAGCTCCAGTGTCCAACCTGGCCTCGGGCACTGCCAGGGATCCAGGGGCAGCCACAGTGCCAGGGCCTGCCCACCCTCACAGGGAACAATTCCTGTCCAATATCCCATCCATCCCTGCCCTCTGGCAGTGGGAAGCCATTCCCTGTGTCCTGTCCCTCCAGCCCTTGTCCCCAGTCCCTCTCCAGCTCTCCTGGAGCCCCTTTAGGCCCTGGAAGGGGCTCTGAGCTCTCCCTGGATCCTTCTCTTCTCCAGGTGAGCACCCCCAGCTCTCCCAGCCTGGCTCCAGAGCAGAGGGGCCCAAGCCCTGGGAGCATCTCCATGGCCTCCTCTGGCCTGGCTCCAGCAGCTCCAGCTCCCTCTGGAGACCCCAGAGCTGGAGGCAGCTCTGCAGGGGCTGGGTCCTGCCCAAGGGGTGCTGCTGCAGGGGGCTGTGGGTGCTGCAGGGGGCTGTGGGTGCAGCTGTGGGTGCAGCAGGGAGCTGTGGGTGCTGCAGGGAGCTGTGGGTGCAGTGTGGGTGCTGCAGGGAGCTCTGGGTGCTCTGGAGCCGGCAGGACACACACACACAGCTTGGGGGCTGCTGGCTGTGGCAATGGGAGTTTTCTGCCTGGGCACTGGGGGCAGGTTTGCTCCAGGGGTCTGGCATGGAGTGTGGCAGTGTTTTCATGCGCTGATAATCTGTAAAAACAGGGTGAAAATCTCTCCTGCGTTGTTGTCAAGTTTCAAATCTCCGAAGGATTGGAACGCAGACAAAGTTCTTCTGGTTTGCTCCTTTTCCATGGCTCCGGATTCAGGCTGAGTGGGCAGATCTCTGCAGAGCCAGGCAGGCAGGGAGCTGTGAGATGTTTTCTAGTTTCACGCTCTTTACACGGTAATGTGTCCTCCAGGATCCCAGGYTTTCATTTTGGGGGATGAGAGGCAGCGTGAGGCCCATTGGTCCCTGTCACATCCTGTCCCTGAGCTCCCAGGGGCTGTCCTGAGCCAGGGGAGCTGAAGGGAGCAGCTTCCCACAGTTCCTGAGGTGCTGCTTGCCCAGAGATCRGGGAATTTCAGTCCATATGGACCAACCTTGGCAGTCCAGGAGCTTCCAAAAGGGCAGCAAACCTTGTTCTTTTCGGGCACTTTGATGAGTGCTGCTCAGGGGAGAGGCTGAGCCTGCAGGACATCTGGGGACAGGGCAGCTGCCTGTGCCCTCCTTGGACAGGACACTGGTGGCCACCCTGGGAAGGTGCCACCACCTCCCAGAAGCGAGGATGCCTCGTACAGGGTGCTGGGGGCTCAGGACCCTCTCCCCACCATCCTCATCCCTCCCTCCAGAGTGGGACAGGCTGCTCCAATGTCCCTGTCCCCCCAGCAATGTCCCCTGTCCCCAGCACTGTCCCCCACCACTCTGCCACCAGCTCCATGGCCTTGCCAATGCCCTTCCCCCTGGTCTGGCAATTCCTCTGCCCCATGGGGAGGTGGCAGAGAAGGAAGTCTCCCCCCTCGGGGTTTTCCTGGCCTGTCTCCCCAGGATCTGTGCCTCCCACTGTGTCTGGAGGCAGCGTGGGGAGCTGCCAGCTGGGCTGAGCTGCCTGGGCACCCATCCTGGCTGCGAGGAGCCCACTCCAGCAGCGCYGGGTCACGCTGCAGGGATTGTTCCTATTCCTGGGCGTGCAGAGGGTGCCTGGCTCTGCTCGGGGTGGCTCTGGCTCCTGCTGGCAGGTGGCCCTGCTGGGGTTTGCTGGTAGCCATCAGGGGAGGGTATTTTTAGCTCTCCCCTCCCTCTGGCTGTGGGCGGTGTGTGGCATTTATTTGTCGTGGAAGTATTTGGAGTTTGGGTGGCAGGCGGCACGGAGCTCACCCGGGCTCAGGGCACCATCCTGACCCCAAAATCCCGAGCTGTTGGGGTGGTGCCATGGGTTTTCCCCTCTCATGCTGAGCCCAGGGCTCTGCCCAGGTCAGAGGGAAGCTGCATGGCTGAAATGCAAGAGACCCAATGAGCTGCCCATGGGCTGTAGGTAAAGCACAGGTGAACTTCCAGGGCCACAAATCACAGAATCAGGGAATTATTTGGGTTGGGAGAGACCTTAAAAACCATCTCATTGCACTGCCCTGCCATGGCAGGGATGTCACCCACCAGCCCAGGCTGCTCAGGGCCTCACCCAGCCCGGCCAGCACAGGTAAATCCATGGAAGCCGTGCTCAGGCTCTGTGTGGAAGCGTTTGTGTGTCCCATTCCCGGGAGCTGCCTCCTCCTTCTCCCCTCCACGTGCCCATGCCCAAATTGGACMCACTTTTTCCCATGCCAATGCCTTGACTCAGCTCCTGGCATTCCCAGGCTSCCTGCCTGTCCGGCTCCTCCGTGCCTGCACACGAATCTCCATGGAGCAAACACCTTGTAGCTGTGAAATGATGCCCTGCAGGAAAATGCTACCCAACCTGTCAGGTGCCTTTCCCAAAGCTCCTCAGGCTGCCGGAGCCTCCCTGGCACATGGAATCCTCCCTGCAARGATCACGCATTCCCTGGCACGGGGGAGAGCCCAGCTCTGGGATGGGCTGGGCAGGAGCAGGGATGAGCTGGGGGAGGGGGGTGGTGATTCCAGCCTCATCATTCCATGGATGTCACACCTCGGATCCACGTGTGCTGCTCCCACGTCCCCGCAGGGGCTGATTCCCTGGGAGCATCCCAAGGTGTGGCATGGCAGGGCCAGAATTCCAGCAGCTGGCACCGGGCCAGGTTTGCAGCTCCTCATGCTGCCATTGGGAACCCGGAGCAGAGGCAGGGGCAGCATTCCCGGTGTTATTCCCGGCTGTGGGACCGTTCAGAGCGAATGGAGCACGGGGACAAAACAGAGCCTGGGGAAGCAGCTGCCAAAATGAACCTTGGTGACTTTTCCCAGGCATGAACAGGAGGATTGCTGCCCCGGACCCTCTGCGGCTCAGCCCATGATRACATGGAAAYATGGAATGGTTTGGGRTGGAAGGGACCTTAAAGCCCATCCAGTTCCACCCCTGYCATGGGCARGGACACYTYCCACTGTCCCAGGTGGCTSCCAGCCCCATCCCTTGCACACCTGTGTGTCACACGTGTGTCTCACTGTGTCCATGGGCCTCTCCCCTGCAGTGACACGGCTCTGGGAGAGCCCAGACATGGAAAAGCCCCTGGGAAGGGACCTGCAGCAGCAGCCTGTGCTGAGAGCAGCCAGGGGTGGCTGAGTCACTGCAGCCCAGACACTGTGGGAGGGCTGGTTTCGGCTCCACCAGGCTCCCAGTATAACCAGTAATGGCTCCTGGCTAGTGCCAGCTGCAGCAGGGGCTCCACCCAAGAGCCTTCACCTTGCCTGGGCAGAACTGAGGGTTAAATCACCGTGCTTTGGCCTGTGTGTGTCCAAGTGACATTCCCGTGGGGGTGGGAGCTGACACCTGCTCGTGGATCCGTGTGTGTCCCCTCAGGAGCTCGGTCCCTGCCCCAACAGCTCCAGTGGCCCTCAGCACACAGTGAGGTGACACAAATGGGGGAACAGCCAGGRCAGCTGCCTGATGTCCCCAGGGCTGCATCCCATGGCAGTCAAGTGCCTGGAGCAGCCAGGGAAGCTCACAGAATCCTGGAATCATCAAGGTTGGAAAAGACCTCTAAGAGCCTCCAGTCCAACTGTTCCCCCTGCCCTGCCCAGGCCACCCCTGACCCATGTCCCCAAGTGACACCCTGCATGTTTTTGAACTCTACAGGGATGGGCACTCCACCAGTTCCCTGGGAACCTGTTCCAGTGCCTGACCACTCTTCCAGTGAAKAAATTTTCCCAATATCCAACCTGAGCCTGCCCTGGCCCAGCCTGAGGCCGTTCCCTCTCCTCCTGTCCCTGTTCCCTGGCAGCAGAGCCCGACCCCCCCGGCTGTCCCCTCCTGGCAGGGAGTTGTGCAGGGCCACAAGGGCCCCCCTGAGCCTCCTTTGCTCCAGGCTGAGCCCCTTCCCCAGCTCCCTCAGCCTCTCCTGGGGCTCCAGCCCCTTCCCAGCTCTGTTCCCTGCCCTGAACACGCTCCAGCCCCTCCAGGTCTCTCTGGCCATGAGGGGCCAGCACAGGACACAGCCCTCGAGGTCCCCCAGCAGTGCCAGCACAGGGGACAAGCCCTGCCTGGTCCTGCTGTGACAGTTTTTGATCCAGGCCAGGTGCCCATGGCCTCCTTGCCCACCTGGGCACACCTGGGCTCGTGTCCAGCTGCCATCACCAGCTTTCCCAGACCTTTCCCACTGGACAATTTCCCCCTGGAYGATTCCCAGTCACTCTGCCCCACCCTGGAGCATCCAAGGGGTTGTTGTGACCCAAGGGCAGGACTGGCACCGGGGCTGCAGCCATGCCCCAGAGGTGAGGGGTGAGCAGGCACAGAAACCTCCCCARTGCTGATGCTGTAACCGTGGAGAYCAGAAAGGTAATTGGGGAGAGAGGAGCACTCTGCAAGAGGCACCTGCTGCTGAATTCAGCCATGGAGCAGCTCTTTGAGGTAGCTGCTGATTTCCACATCAAAACAGAAAGCTGAGAAAAGGCAGCCCAAAGGTTGTGGCTGAACTGTGCTCAGGTCCTCGCCCAGATGGCAAGTGGCCTCAGCAGATGGGGTGGGACGAGCTCCTTGCAGCTCAAACTGCCTCCCCGTGGAGCCTGCGCTCACTCGGCCCTTTAAAGGCTGTGGGGAGGATGGACACCTCCAGATGACAATTTGTGACATGCTCAGGTCGCTCTGGGGTAAAACTCCTGAGCTGTGGATGTCTTGGCTTTGTGTGGGAACAGCCAGCAGGATGAAAGCTCTCCTGTCCAGGGATCCCACCTGTGTGGGGGAGCCAGCACCTCTGAGGCCTTCTCTGCCATGCTGGGGCTGTTCTCAGCTTTTTGTGCCGTGCTTTGTGTCCCTTGGCCTTGTCCCAGGGATGGGGACGGGCACTGGGAGGGGAACTCAGAACTCCAGGGCTCCCTCCCACCATCAAACATTTCCATGTGCCCACCCCCAGCAGGGTGGAGGGAATTCCTCCTGAGCCAGGGAGACAAGAAGCTTTCTGCAGAGKTGGCTGAAACAAACCCGAGGTTGCCACCAGAGTTTTGCAGGCCAAAATTTCTTTGACGCAGCAGATTTCAGACCATGATCATCATCCTGTTCCAGCTCCTTCTGTTTGTGGAATTGGGCCTGGGGAGATGAGAATGGGGTGTAGRAGGAGAAAGCAGAGAAGCTGTTCCACAAGGGATCTCTCCTTGTTCCATCCTCACCCTGTGCACGGCTGAGCTGGGGGCAGTGGGAGGGGAGGCTCAGCTGCAGCAAACCAGGGTGACAACAGCAATTTGCACAGCCTGTCAGCGGGACAGAGTGGCTCTGGAGGTCCTGCTGAAGGGGACAGGCACGGCCTGGTCCCCATCTGCTGTTTGYTCAYCCAGCTCCTGTCCTGTTTCCCAGTTTGCCCACACACACCCCTGGGGTTYGGATCTGCAGCGCTGCCTTTGCTGGGCTCTCAGGAGCCTGAAGTGSCCTTTTCCAAACCCCACAGAGTCCTGAGCTGGAAGTGACCCCAAGATCCCTAAAGTCCAGCCCCTGGCCCTGCACAGACACCCCAACAATCCCATCCTGTGCATCCCTGAGAGCATTATCTAAAGGCTCCTGGAGCTGTGGCAGCCTCAGGGCCGTGCCCATTCCCTGGGGAGCCTGGGCAGTGCCCAGCACCCTCTGAGGAAGGACCTTTCCCTGCTCTCCAGCCTGAGCCTGCCCTGCCACAGCTCCATGGTGYTGTCCCCAGACCAGCTGCTCTGGCCCAGGGTGAAGCCCTGCTGAGATCCTGGTGGYCCCATCACCCCTGGCCATGGCATTTCCCACCAGGAAGTTGTTTGCCAAGTGCAACAGAACCACAGCTGATTTTCRCAGAATCCCAGACTCACAAAATGGGTTGGGCTGGAAAAAACCTTAAATATCATCTCATTCCAACCTGTGCCATAAGCAGGGACACCTTCCACTGTCCCAGGCTGCTCCTGCCTGGCCTTGGGCACTGCCAGGGATGAAACAGCCACAGCTGCTCTGGGCTACCTGCTCTGGGGTGTCCTTTACACCTCCTCAGGGACGTGGGGGTGAGGAACACATCCCACATCCAGCATCCAGTGCCGGGCTGTCCCACAGTGCAGGAAGACAGGAACATCCCAGATCGCTCCCAGACCAACCACAGCGGCCAAATCCGGGAGCTCTGCTCAGGAAGAGGGCCAGGCTGGAGATCCTGGCATTCCCAGGAGCAGGGGGARCACAGCAGTGGCCGGCTGGCCCCGCTGGGCTGCAGCCCACATTAGCAGCCTGCCTGGAGTCTGTGTATTAGCCGTGAATTAATGTCCTGCAGAGACTGGGAACCGGGATCATGCGGGGATTAAAGAGGCATTACCCCTTTGTTAAAGCTGATGTTTTTGGGATAATCTGGAAGCTTTAGCTAATACATTATTACAGAAACTCCTTCAATCACAGCGGCAGACAGTAAGCAGATTTGGATATTACTGCATAACTGCGCAGGGCTGCTGCTGCTGTTCTTCCCTTCTCCCCTCCCTGGGCAGCACCACGGCACAGCCGTGCCTGGGAGCTCCCCAGGGATCTGTGCTGGCCTTGTCCTGGCAGAGATCCTGCCTGGAGACRTCCAGCTGAAGGGTGGCTGTGTCCTGGCCAAGGTGCTCAGGGCTCCTCTGTGGAAATCAGCAGCTTTGGAGACACTCCAGGGGCTTTGTCCGTGGAGGGGAGCACTGGGAGCTCCAGCCTGGGTAAGTGGATCACCAATGAAGCAGTGGGAAGCATCCCTGGAGCAGGGGGAAGTTGTTGCTGTGGGCACATTGCTCCCTTGGTGCTGCTGCCCCACKGGAGGTTCTGCTGCTTGGAGCCCAAAACTTCTCCCTCCTGTTTGCTCGGGAACCTGCAGGGCTCTGACAGAAGGAACCCTTCCCTCATCCCAACAGGGACAGCAGCCCCAGGATTTGGGRCTTGTGGAAGGAGCCATTTGGATGYCACTTGTCCCTGTTCCCAGTGGTTCATGGGTGGCTTTGGCACCACTTCCCAAGACTCACTGGCTTTGGTGGAGACACATTCCCAATTTTCTGTGTCTCCCCAGGTGTGACCCCGTGCAGTCACTGCCAGGGATGGCTCCCTAAATCCCAACAGCCTGGGAGGGCAGGGGAAGCTCGTGAGTTCCACCCTGCAGGGATTCCAGCCTGCTGGCAGAGAAAACTGGAGCTCAGCACTTCCCACCCCTCCACAAAGGCTTAAGGAAAYGGGAAAGGTTCTCACAGAATCATGGAATCTTGGACTGGTTTGAATTGGAAATTAAAGCTCTTCTCATTCCAAGCCTCTACCACGGGCAGAGACCAGGATGCTCCAAGCCTTATCCAACTGCCCCATCCAACTACCCCATGAGCCTGGCAGGAGCCAGACCTGGATTTAATCTCAGTCCCTGCCCTAACTTTGGCTCTGATCCTGCCTCCCAGGGGTGCTGGGACTCCCACAAGGCAATCCCAGACACACAGAACCAGGATGCCATGCCTGGGGTCAGAGGAAAAACAACTCTCACTGTGCCACATTTCCAGGACATGGCTCAATCCTGCATCTGTGGGAACAGCAGGGATTGGAATGTGATGGGACCAGGGCTCGAGCCTGCTTAGCAGAGCTTTGGGAATCCTGGGAAGAGAAACAGGGAGGGTTCCTCTTGTTCTGATGGCAGATGCATGAGAGGGAGCCAAATGCTGAGGAGAAAATAGGGATTAACCCAGAGAGAGCCAGAGAGAGGGGGAGAGAATGCAGGGGTAAAACACGGGATGGAAATCGGGAAGCAGAGATGGCTGGGAGCCCACAGAGCACAGGGAGCACAGGAAATGGGGGAAATGTGGTGATTTAGGAATACATGGCCAAACACTGGGACAACCTCATGCAGGAGCAGAGTTCCCCAACTCATCCTCCYCCTCAGGCAGGGAAGCAAAGGCAGAGATGGAGGATTCACAGCCATGAATGCACAAAAGGCAGCAAATCCCCCGGCCCAGATGACACATCTGGAGTCCTCCAAGAGCTCCAGAGCYGGTGACGGAGCTCTCAGCAATAACACACAAATTCACATCCTCCAACTGTGGCAGCGGGGGCACTAAAGGCTGGGCCTACATTTGAAAGCAGGCCCCGGGGTGTGCTCGGGCCCACAAACCAATAAGCTTCGCTTCAGCCTGAGCAAATGCTTGGAACAATTATGCAGAAGCGTAATTAGGAATCTTGGCGAGCAGGGGCTCCTGAGCTGCCGTATCCAGCACTTCAAACGAGCACAGGAGCTCCTGGGTTCCAGGCTGGGTTATTCCTGGGGCTGCTTCCCCCCATGGACACACGAGTCGTGCCCGTGCAACGGCAGGCACAGTTTGGGCTGGCATGGAGGTGTCAGCAGCAAGGAGAGCTGTGAGCAGAGCTCAGGGACAGCAGGACCCAGTTTTAGAGGGGTTCAGGCCTTGCCAAGCTGCTGGAACCCACCCTGAGGGCTGCAGGTCACCAGCTCGGGGGGGCTGCAGTGCCAGGAAGATGCTGCCAGAGGTTGTTGTTTGCTCCTGGTGTGTCTTTTCCTCCTTCAGGGCTCCTTTTGCACCTCTCCATGTCCAGCCACCAATCTGGGGGTGCCTCAAATTGAAGKGGGTCCCTGGAAGTGCTGAAAGCCAGGCTGGATGGGGCTTGGAGCAATAAGTCTAGGAGAAGGTGTCTGCCAAAAGGGCTGGGATAACGTGGGGTTTAAAATCCCTTCCAAGCCAAATAATTCTGTGACTCCATAGTTCTAAAAAACGTGCAGATGTGGCACTTGGGGACACGATTTCATGGTGAACATGGTGGTGCTGGGTTAACTGTTGGACTTGATGACCTTGGAGGTTTTTCCAACCTAAACAATTCTCTGATCCCGGGATCTAAATCCTGCAGAGCTCCCTCACACCAGTGGCATCAGCCAGGAGCATTGCCTTAGAAAACCTGGCTGAAACAGCAGGAAATTAAACCCAACTCCAGTGCCCAAGCCCCTGGCAGTGCCCTGAGGCACCAGGGTGTCCCTGCAGGGCTGGGGGTGCTGCCTCACACCGCTGCTGCTCTGGGGTTTATTTTTGCCTTGCTAACAATAGGATTGCAAACCAAAACTCAATTATGGGATCCTCTGTATTGCTTYCTCCCCTCCCACTTTCCTAAAGAGGTGGAGTGGCACGGAAAGGTCCACTGGGTTTTAAATACCTGACTCAGGCTGGAAAAAAAWWWAAAWAAAAAAAAAATCTGAGAMAGACTTTTCTGTARTATTTTTGGTGACAAAGCTCCCTGAAAAGCACCCTGGGGATGATCCYGATGCTCGGGGTGCCCCTCTCTGTGTGCCCCAGTCCTTTGGAGCTCCCCGTTGTTTGGAGCGGGGGCCGGGCAGGCAGCGGGCACAGGGGAGCGTTCCTGCCCCAGGCTGTTCCCGGCAGGAAGCAGAGCMAGCGCATCCCTCCAGGGCTTCCTCTGCCTGCCTGGTGCCCCGGGGCGTTCGTGCACCTTCCTCTGGAGCTTTGGCACCGGGCACCTCCGGGACTGCGGGCTGGGACTCCTCCCYGCAGCTCCCTCAGCATCAGCCCAGGGGCCTGGGAAGGGAAATCAGGAGGGACCCCCKCCCTGGCTCTTCACTGTTGGAAAAGTAGGACAGGTCTCCCAGGCTCTGCCGTGCTCCTTCCATCAGTCCCAGCATGTCTCCAGTTCATTGCTGCTAACCCTGCCCTCTCCTGCTCCGCCAATGTGATCCTCAGATCCAACAGAGTCCCCGATTTCACCGCCCCTGCTTTGAGCTGGGCCTGTCTGGAGCCTCCCAGGGAGGTGTGGGGTCACACACAGCCMAAGTAGGGCAGGGAGGAGGAACAGGAGGTTCCCAGCTTGGGGACTGCCCCTTCACCCACTTAGAAAACCTCTCAGGAGCCTCTTGGTGAGGCACCTGCRCCCCCTGACATCCCCAGGAGGGACCAGGAGGTGATGGTCACCCTGAGCATCTCCAGTGCAAGTGGTGCTGGTGTCCCTGCAGGGCTGACAGGGGCGGTGTCACAGCACTGGTGGTGTCACACAGCAGTAATGGTGTCACAGCAGTGGCGGTGTCACAGCAGTGCTGGTGTCACAGCAGTGGTGATGTCACAGCAGTGGCAGTGTCACAGCAGTGGCAGTGTCACAGCAGTGCTGGTGTCACAGCAGTGGCAGTGTCACAGCAGTGGCAGTGTCACAGGAGTGCTGGTGTCACAGCAGTGGCGGTGCCACAGCAGTGGTGGTGTCACAGCAGTGGTGGTGTCACAGCACTGGTGGTGTCACAGCAGTGGCAGTGTCACAGCAGTGATGGTGTCACAGCAGTGATGGTGTCACAGCAGTGGCGGTGCCACAGCAGCGGTGGTGCCACAGTAGTGGCAGTGTCACAGCAGTGGCGGTGTCACAGCAGTGGTGGTGTCACAGCACTGGTGGTGTCACAGCAGTGGCAGTGTCACAGCAGTGATGGTGTCACAGCAGTGGTGGTGTCACAGCAGTGGCGGTGTCACAGCAGTGGTGGTGTCACAGCACTGGTGATGTCACAGCAGTGGCAGTGTCACAGCAGTGGCAGTGTCACAGCAGTGATGGTGTCACAGCAGTGATGGTGTCACAGCAGTGGCAGTGTCACAGCAGTGGCAGTGTCACAGCAGTGGTGGTGTCACAGCAGCAATGGGGGTACAGTTGCTGTGTTCTCCCCATCCCTCCCTGGCTTTGTGCAGCTGCCCCATCCCACACCTCTGTGAGGTGACACTGTGGGTGTCATACAAGGGCCGAGAGCTGTCATCTGGAGCAGCCCAGCATGGGACAGGGAAGCAGGAAGGGGGCCCAGATCTCCTCCTGCCCTGGATTTCCACAGTCTGGTGCTGGATGTGCCCCCACCTCCTGTCACTGAGCACCCCAGCGACACCAGCCCTGCCCCTTCACCTTCCTCCAGAGGGGCTGAGCAGCTCCCTGCCCACTCCACAGCTCCCTGCCCACTCCACAGCTCCCTGCCCACTCCACAGTGCCCTTGGCTGTGCTCTCAGCCCACTCCAGGTCTGAGTGGTGCTGCTGCAATCAGGCCAAGAGGTTTCATTTTGTGAGCAAAATTGTGACCAGATTCACTCCAAATGTCTCGCTCTGAGCCAGGCCAACACTCTCCAGTGATTTTCCTTCCTCTCTCCTCTGCCCCTGCTCTTGGTGTGCCTTAGTTCTCCCTGACCCTGCTGGCACTTCTCAACTTGGCTCTGCCTTGGGAACAGCTCAGTGGGATTTGCTGGGTGGGGAGAGCACAGGTTCACTTTCCTGCAGCTCCTCCCGAAGAGTGCAGCTCCCTGTGACCCCCCCTGCTCCATCTCCACGCTCAGCCATGATTTCCTGAAGGCCTTTGGGCCAGTTCATGGTGGTTTTGCCAGGGACCTCAAGCTGAAGTGGCTCAGGGATCTCGTTATCCCATAACAATGGGATCTCATCATCCAAATCTGCTCTCCAAATTGTCTTATTGAATTTACTCCTTGCTGTGGAGAAGACCCAGACACCAAAAGGGCTTCTGCTTCTTGACCTCCACATCCTGCAGCTCAAAGTCTCTTTTGTGGTTAAAGCTTTGATGACTCTGAGTCAGGGTGAGGTCGGAGGGTCAGGGYGAGGCTCTGGCCACAGGAGGGGTGACAGGAAGAACATCCACCCCCATGCTGAGACTGTCCCCATCACTCCCAGACTGTCCCAAGAGCCTGCTCCATACCCTCTCCAGCCCCTGCATGGCTCTTAGASCCAAAACTCCCTGCTCCCAGTCCATTCCCCTGGTGCTTCCTCATTTCACTGCTCYCACATCCAGACTGTTCCACCTGTTYCCAAAYCCAGYCCCTGSWCAGCAGAGCCCAGAGCTGGGAGCAGCATCCRGGCCACCACCCCAYCATCCCTGCAAGAGGCCATGCCAGRAATGCTGGAAGGAGACTCCTCCCTATCCCAGGTGCCTGGAGGTGCCCAGCCCATTCCCCAGATCTCAGACAGCCTCTCTCCAGGTCACCCCAGCACATCCCCGACGCTGGCAGAGGGCAGGGCCCAGTCCCGTGGCAGCRGGGCCAGCTCCTGTCCCGTGCCAGGCCACAGCGGTGCTGCTGCTGGCCATGGACTCGTTTGCTGCTCAGCTCTCTCAGCCCGTGGCTGCCTGGCTCCCAGGCATGTGGGCTGCAGTCCCTCCTGGGGGCCCTTGCACCGTGCCAAGGGAGCTTTTCTTATCTTCACAGGAATGAAAACCTTTCCAAAATCAAAGTGCTTGGGTGGCTTTGAAGAGTTTCCCCTGGAGATGAAACAAGGCTGTTTGTGAGCRCCAGCAGTTGCTGCTGAGCTGCAGCTCCTGGGGACACCGGGCTGCTGGGGAGCACTGGGCACTGGCCTGGGGGTGCCCTGGGCTGGGCACTCTGGCCACAGGAGCTGCCCCCCAGGCTGGAAGCTGCCCCTCGTGCAGAGCCCACCARCACCGAGCTGTTCTGACTCATTCCCACCTGGAATTGCGGCTCCACACCAGGAATTGTGTGCCATGAAAGGCAACCAACAAAAGGATGGGAGAGAGGATTATGTGGAGGTGCTGGAGATGTTCAAAGCACACCCTGCACTGCTCAAATCCTCCAATCCCCAGGCCCCACAGGGCCCTTTTGCAAGGGAAAAAGGAATTCAAGGGCCAGTGCAGCAAATGAACCTGAAGAAAAGCTGTCCCTCTGGAGAACCCACCCAGGCTGGTCTGATTTGAGGCATTGAATAAGGGGTGGAGGTGGTGGGGCCAACCCTGCAGTGGGCCTGGGGACAGGCAGATGTGGGCACGTGATGTGGCACTCAGCAGCACAGGCTGTCACAGCCAGCCTGCCCTGGGGAGCAGAGAACGCCTGGCAAGCCGGTGTGCATGGAGATTATTTGTTGTTTGGTGTTTTCCCTTTAATGCTTTTGTCCTAAAATAAATACACAAAAGTTCAGGGCCCAGCAGGTTGTGTCTGTGAGGGATGGTGGAGTCAGGGATTGCTTTGGAGTGATCCGTGCTGTTTGTTTACCAGGATGGGCAAAGTCTGCTCTCCCTGTTTGCTCCCAGTTCCTCAGGATCCTTCCYCAARGCTGCCTCACCCCCTTCCYGCTCAGCCCTGCCACCCTTCCCTGYTTCCACRGCCTTCCCTGYGGGCAGGGCTGTGTGCCTGTGTGGCACCAGCACAGCTCCTGTCTCTGGGGACACACAGACTGTGTCCCTCAGCAGGAGTGACAGTCCCCGCTGGATGCCAGCCTGGGGCGGTGATGCTCAGGCACAGGGGGAAGCTGTGAGCTCTGTGCCATCACCCTGGCACCTGGGCACAGCTGGGAGCGATGTCCCATCCCCAGTGTTCCAYGCACTGCATCCCAGGGTCAGCACTGGCACCGTGCCCCAAGCCCRAGAGCAGATCCCCACCAGGATCCCCCACTCCAGACCTGCAGTCACCCCGCTGAGGCTCAGTCTCTCCCCAAGGAGTGCCTTATCTGATCCTGGCTGGCCTTTCCCGCGGGTCCCAGCTTGTCTGCCACTTGTTTAGCCCTGCATTCCCCTTCCATCCCCACTCCAGCACCTCTGGATTTTGCCCTGAGAAGTGTTGGCTCCAGGATATTGCAGAGCAAACACRGCAGAGATAAAGGGGCAGCATCACCCCCTGAGAGCAAACACAACCCCAGCCCTGCAAAGGTCACTCAGGTCCGTCACTGCTGCCACCACTTCCCACCCCAGCCCCTCGCTGGCCCCGTGCTCCCGCCAGGTGCCATCTCCATAGGGACAGTGACCTCCCCCCAGAGCCTGCCCTCAGAGCATTCCATTCCCAGCCAGTGCTACCCTGCTCTCTCCCCTCCAAGTGCTGCCTGTTCCTGCCCTCCGTGCCCACAGGGATCTGTTCCAGCCCTGCTGGTGCTYGTGGCACCTTGGCTCCCTGTCCCCCAGCTCCCCTGTCCCCTGCTGTCCCCAGGCACTCACCATGCCCTCAGTCTGTCCCTGCCACCTCCTGCCARAGCCACGCTCCCCCTGAGCTCTGGTGTCCATGTGCACGGGCTGGCTGTCCCCAGCTCAGTCCCTGACCTGCCGTTGTCACCCAGGAGCCTCCCATGGTCCCCAGCTGTCCCTGATCCCTACAGAACTCGGSTGGCCGTGGGTCCCAAGTCCCTCCTCGCCAGGGATGAGCCTCTCCCTTTCTCCAAGCCCGGAGCTGCTCCTCTCCTGCCCAGCCCAGGCTCCACGGGCAGGTCCCAGCCTGAGCAGAGGTTTCTGTGTGTCCCATCCCCGTGCCAGTCACGGGCAGGGCAGGTCTGGTCTGGTCTCCTCTCCCTGAGCCTGCTCCTGCTCCCTTGGACCGCGGGATCCTGCGGAGGGAGGTCACGGCTCCCCGRCAGCTCCTGTAGGGAGGATGTGGAAACCTCCCTTCCCCGGTGCCTGCTCGCTTGTCTCCAGGGCTGGACCATCTCCCAGCTGCAGCTGGAGGTGGGATTTCAGGCAGGAGACCGTTGGACCCTAACAAAAGCAGGAAATGGGTGTAATTCTCCTTCGCAGGAGGAATGAATAGCAGATCCCCGGAGGAGGCGAGGCCAGCTCAGACAGCGGCAGCGACGTGAGAAACGCGGCTCATTCCTTGCAAGGCTGCGCTTCCTGAGAGCTCCCCTCTTCCTGCTGCTCTCCAGCCTCTCCCCAGCTCTGCCAGACCCTCRGCAGCTCCGGCAGCACAGGACAGGAGCCACCAGAGCCCTGCCCAGGGTGCCTGTTCCCAAACCTGCTCCTGCCAGGTCATGGGGAGCCCGGGCTGGGGACAGCCAAGGGGGCCAGGGGACAGGAAAGATGTGATTGAGTGGGTGACATCCCAGTTCTGGATGGAGATGAGTTTTCAGGCCACTTCCAACCCAAACCATGCTGTGATTCCACGACCCAGTGACCCCACACCTCCTGTACAACCCCACTCACTCCTTCCTTTACCCAGGAGCAGGAATTTGATTATTTTGGGAATAAAGAGAGTGCCAGAAGCAGGGGATGGGAGGGAGGCCACCACAGCCAGACCACTGGCACGGGCACAGTGCTGGGAACAGCAGGAGCTGCCCCTCGGGGGTGGCTCCCAACCTGGGGAAGCTGTTGGAGCATCCCATGAGTTTCCAACAGCCTGGGAGTGCCAGGGAAGCTCCTCTCCAGTCTGAATCCCGGGATCAGCTCAGGTGCTGAGCACCAAAGCTCAATCAGCCACCAGGGTTTCATTTTGGGGCCCTGCTGCTTCTTCTTGAGGAGATCTCTGGTGCTGCAGAGGGTGGGTGGGGATTGGAGAAACCTCCCTGAACCCTGGAGCAGGGGATTGATTAATCAGTGCTTGAATAATTGCAGGGCACTGCAGACATTCTGTTCCCTGCGGCCTGTGGAGGGAAGGGATGAGGTGGAGGATCGGGCCAGGGAGGTCACTCACCCCAGCCCGTCCTYGCCTCAGCCTCAGAGCTGCTCCCAGGATTAAGTGGTTTCTTTTTTAAAGTGCGATCTAATCTGGTGACAAAAGCTGCAGCAGTGCTGTGAGCCCATCATCTCCCGAGAAAAGCTCCTCCAGCCTTCAAATGCTTTCACCACTTGGATGCTGGATTTCAATCCCAGCCTGAATCTGCCTCTCTTCAGCTCCAGCCCTGCTCCTGTCACTCCTTGCTGTGGGATTTAAGGTTCCCTGCTCTGTTTGCCATGTGGGAGGACATAGGYCAGGTGTTCAGATCACCAGATAACAGAGTTTTAGCAGCCTCACATCCCTAGGCCTGGCTTTTCCAGCCTGTGGTCGGGTCTGTGGTGCTCCTTGCAGCTCTGCTGGTGTTCCCCTGACATCCCCGAGTGTGGGTGCCAGACAAAGAGCTCCAGCAGGATGCTATTCACTGATTTTCAGCCCCCACACACCAGTACACAATGATGCCTAATTACTCTTTCACAGACAAATCTGCATCACTGGACGAGGCAGATATTCTTGGGAGGGCTTAAACTTAAAGCTCTCTGGGTTGCTGGTTATAAGCCAGGGTTCCTCTCCCCAGCCTGTATGGGCTTGTCCAGAGTCACTGCTTTCCAAGATGCAGCCTGAGGGCTTCAAATCCAAACCTCAGTCCCAGATATATTCTGGATATCTGCAGTCAAATACCCCCTGACCATTTAACCAGGTGAAAACATCCTCTTCCCTTTCTGTCTCATCACTCTGGSTGTCATTTTCCAGCTTTCCCAGCAAAGATTTCATCTCTCCATCTCCATCATTGATAAAAATGTTTCATAGCAGCGGACGAAGCGCGGGGCCCCGGGGGAGGGAGGTGGGAATAATGCTCCTTTCTGCTCTCTCCCCATTAGCAGCCCCCTCGGAGATCTGCCAGGGAAGCAGTTTGAATCCATTTCATCTGTGCCCTGTTAATTCCTTCTAATGCAAGTTTTAATCAAAATGTCAGGTGGAAGGAAGTCAAATGCCTYGGAGAGATCCGAGTGTGCTCTATCAACACCAGTGCCTCTCTCCCCCAGCCCCGTGATCCTGTCACACACAGACAACAGGTCTGGGTGACAACTCTGCTGGCCCTGCCACCAACKCTGGCTGCAGCTCCCAGGTGTGGGCACATCACATCCCCAGGGATCCACGTGTGGATGAAAGCCCATGGGACACCAGCAACCCCTCCTGAACAATGCCCTGACCACCTTCCCCAAGCCCAGACCCACCTTTCCTCCTCATTAYCTAGGGAATGGTGCTCCCTGAGGAAGGGGAGGTGCTTTCTGTGATGCTCAGCCCCAATGTCCATCCCAGGAGCAGTTTCCAGTGTGGCAGTGGTGGAGCTCATGTGGCTCTGAGGGACAAGGGACAGTGGCCCYTGAGRAAGGGGAAGAGCTCCCAAGGCCRGATGAGGAGATTGGAGATGCTCAGCCCCAGTCCATCTCAGGAGCTTCCAGCATGACAATGGAGGAAACCATGTGGAGCTGAGGGACAGGGGACAGTGATCCCTGAGGAACAGTCCCTGAGGAAGGGGAAGAGATTTCAGGGCCGGATGAGGAGATTGGAGATGCTCAGCCCCAATGTGAGCATGTCCTCCCAGGAGGAGCTTCCAGTGTGGCAATGGTGGAGCTCATGTGGCCCTGAGGGACAAGGGACAGTGGTCCTGAGCTTGGGGAAGAGCTCTCAGGGCAGGATGAGGAGACTGGAGGTGCTCAGCCCGGTGTCCATGCCAGGAGGAGCCCTGGGCCGGGCAGCCCTGGGATGTGGGGTGGGCCGAGCGCTGTGGGAGGGCCAGGGCTCAGGGGCTTCCCCAGCTTGCAGGATCTTTCATCCTCCGTCACCACAAAGCCAGGCCAGATCTGCATTTGCAGCAGCCCACAGAAGCTGCCTCTGTTGTCTTATTTTTGTTATTTTTGAGAGGATATTTTAGCGCTGAGCACATTCCCTCCTGTTGCCATGGCAGCCGTGACAGGGGTTATATACCGTGAGAAAAATACCAAAATTAATGAGTGAGTGAAAGAGCAGCCAAGAGAAAAACAAGGTTAAAAAAAGAGTTAAAACAGTAATAAAAACAATCTCCCAATAATTTGGCAGCGAGCATCCCACAGGCAAGACAGGCGGCGAGCATCCGAGCCCTCCGGCTCCTCCGCGGATCCCAGCTGGGGCTGGCTGCCCGTGYGCCGTGGCCGGAGCAYCGCCGTGGTCCGAGGG
The DNA here is from genome assembly GCA_902810485.1 of Alauda arvensis. Taxonomy (NCBI): domain Eukaryota; kingdom Metazoa; phylum Chordata; class Aves; order Passeriformes; family Alaudidae; genus Alauda; species Alauda arvensis. The sequence continues at coordinate 257,381 of CADDXX010000747.1, read as the reverse complement.
ATGGCTGCTCCCACCTCATCCCACCGCCGCTCCGGATGGGGCTGCACCCACCCGGCTCCTTCCCCCGCAAACCTGCAGCCCTCGGTGACGCAGGAGGCGAGCGGAGGAGAAGTTCTTTAATGTGCTCATTTCCTCGCATTTGGGTTTTGAGGATCTTTTTGTTTTTAATTGTAGAAACAAGCGGATTGTCAGAACATCTGTGTTATTAGCATTTGCTGCCCAAATCCGAGCTGCTGCTTCTCCTGCGGAGCCCAGAGCTGATGAGAGAGAGAACAGAGGAGCCTTTGAACTCCTAGCAGCAGACGGCAGCCAGGTTGCTGCGTGTGTGTGTTGGGGAGGGGGTATTTATTCTCTTGTAAGGTTCATTTGCTCTCTGTGTTTCCCTTTCTTCTCGCTTTCCCAGAGATTTAGCTGGATGCTCTTCCCTCGCAGGCTTTGTTCTTCTGACAAGGCCCCACGGGCACCACGAAGCAGCTGCCTCCGTGTGATGCCACAGCCCAGCACGGGGGACCCGGAGCAGCCCAGCACGGGGGACCCGGAGCTCGGGGCGAGCCAGAGCCTCCAGCAGCAGCTCCGGGGGCACTGCCAGCCCTGCAGGGTCTCACGGAACAGCTCTGCAGACACAGCTGCAGCCTGAGGGTTTCTTGTTGCTCAGACTAGCTCTGCTTTCTGGGGATGGTGAAGGCAAGGTGAGGATGGGTGACTCATCTGGAACTGGTACATATCAGGATGGGATTCTTCCCTGTGAGGGTGGTGAGACACAGGTTGCCCAGAGAAGCTGTGGATGCTCCATCCCTGGAAATGTTTAGGGCAAGGTTGGACTGTCCCCTTGGAGCACCCCGGGATAGTGCAAGGTGTTCCTGCCAGACAAGGGTGGAATGAGATGGTCTTTGACATCCTTTCCAACCAAAGCATTCTGGGATTCCACAATAATGCCCATGAGAAGGAAGTACAGGGAATGGCAGAGCTTCCTGTGTTGTCAGAGGGCAAGGAGCACTCTGGGAGGGGCTTTCAAAGGCAGTGGGGTGGAGGAGGAAGGCAGAGACGGATGAGGCAGCCAGCAGTGGCCTGCACATGGTGTCCCCCGAGCTCCCCAGGCCACAGGTGCTGCTGGCACTGCAGGGCTCTGCCAGGCTGCTCCTCTGGGCTGCACAGAGGTGGTTCCTGGTGCCAGGGCACTTCCCCTCCTGCATTCCTAGAGCCTGCACCTGTCCCTCAGAAACGTGTCWGAGCAAAGGCTGAGGTGACAGTCAGCAGTGCCCCACAAAGCAGCACCCAGCGCTCCGTGTACGTGCCCAGCTCCCCGGCACTCCCTGCACCGCTGCCCAGCGATTGCCCCGTGACTCTTGTGAAATGCAAACCTTTGGTCCCCAGCAATCTCTAAAGTTTGCTGTCCCTGCTTCACGGGCAGCCTTGGATCCACGGGGTCACTCCCTCGGTTTCTCCCTTTGCTCCAGCTCTCCGTCCCTCCAAGGAGGGCTGCCAGTTACTGATCCATCAAATCTCCCCTTGTCTCCAGAGGATTTCGTTCCCTGTCCCTGGCCAGCTCACGCTGGATCAGCAGGGCACAGCCTGACAAACCCCACAGCTCCTCTCGCTGCCCCAAAGGTGGGCTGTGACCTTCCCYGGCTTCTCACTTCACATCTTCTGCTAAACTGGCTTCATGTGAATTGACACTCGGAAAAAAARCCCCGCACACGGACGCGGAGGAGCCGAAAGTCTGGGAGGAGAGAGCTCGGCTTTCCAYCCTGAGGGATGAGTCTCCAGCCCCGTTTTCCTGCCTAGCCGGGATGCAGCCCTGCCGAGGGCTGAACCCGCTTGCTGCCGAGGAAAAGCGGGGAGATCTGGGAGAAAAGCACGGCAATTTTGGGGGGAAACGCGGTGATTTAGGGGGTGAGATGGAGCCGCGCTGCTCCGAGCAGGCAGGCGCAGCCTCTAGATGGTGCAGTCATGCAGCCGAGCTGAGCATGTGTGCAGCGAAGGGCGCTGCGCAACAGGTTGGCGTAGCTCAGCGGGGAGACGCGCTCCCATCCTCGCTGCGGCGGAGCGGGAAGGACTTTCCAGCATCCTGGCGAGAAATCCGCGCCGCAGCCGGCCCGGGAGGCGGGTGAGGGGCAGCGCCACGGGCTGCGCGACCCTCGGAGGGTGCTGAGGGTTTTGGCAGGGTCGGGCTGCGGCTCCAGCCCCTGGCAGGGAGCGAGGCCGCTCCTTGCAGGAGCACGGAGGCGGCGGAGGCAGCCAGGGAAGGGGCAGCCCTGGAACACACTGTCCCCAGGCCCGGGGGGACTTCGGCTGGCCAGCCGAGCTGCCGGCGTGAGGAGCCAGCTGAGGGAGAGCAGCTTGTGAAGGCATCACAGCCTGTGAAGGCATCACAAGGGCGCTGGGAGCTCGCGGCTGCTCTGGGAGTCGCAGGTGCTCGGCGCCTGCTGGCCCCGACACCCCGCAATAAATAAAGCCGTGATTCACCGAGGTGTGACGGCAGGGCACAGCGGCCGCCCCAGCCTCACACCGCAGCCAGCAGAGCAGCTTCGCAGCCCTGCTGGGCTGGGGGGCCGGGGAGGGGTGGGCACAGCCCCCGGTGAGCTCGGCCACACASAGGGACCCTCCCGGCTGCCCCCGGGTTCCTGGCCCTGTGCAGTGGGGTTGTGGGGCTGTGAAGCGCCGGCTGGAAGAATAAATGAGCGAATTAATCATTAAGAGCACCGAGAGGGGAGTGAAAAGGGAGACCCGAGCCGCACGTGTGGGGGCGCGGAGCGGAGGGGTCCCCGGGGTGAGGGGTGCCGAGGGGATCCCCGTTTTCCACGGGCAGGGCGCTGGGCGCGGTGGCGGCAGCCCGGGGCCGGGCGGCTGTGCCCGGCAGCCACTGCCCGCTCCTCCCGGCAGCCCGGCCGGGCTCGGGATCTGATAAGGAGCCGGAGCTCCACCTCCCCATGGTGGTGGCGGCGAGAGGCGGAGGCAACGGCGGGCGGGGGGGGGGAAGGGGCCGTGCCTGCGCTGCGCTTCCCCTGCACATCCTCACACACACCGAGGGACGGAGGCGGGCACGGACCGAGCTGCCCACCGGGGCTGCCTCCAGCCTGAGCCGCCGCTCCGCCGGAGGAGCCGCAGCCCCGGCCTGGGGAGGGGGGCGGTTCCCACGGGACATTT
>CADDXX010000747.1:232773-253827 GCA_902810485.1 Alauda arvensis | reverse complement strand
CCCGCATCCCTCCGCTCCCCTCCGCGCCGGGCTGCGCGGGGCTCCGCGGCCAGCGGGGCGGCTCCCGCTCGTCCCTGGTCGCGCCCGGCGCTGCCACTTGTTGTGCGGAGCGGAGCGGAGCGGAGCGCGGCCGGCCCCGCAGAGCGCGGCGCAGGGCGGGCGGTGGTTGCGGGAGGGCGGCTGTGGCGGGGGGTGCGCGCGTGTTTCGGGGTGTTTATTTTTTCCGCGTGGGGGTGGCTCTGGGTGTGCGTCCCTCGTCCAGCCCTGGGTGTGTGCGCCCGCGGGGTGCGCGGCTGCGTGGGAGCCGCAGAAGTTGCGGGTGAGCCGGGAGCCGGCCGGGAGCGGGGCTGTGCGGGAGCCGGAGCGGCGGGGCCGTGCCGGGGCGTCCGCCGGGGGTGCGTGTGGCAGCGGGGTGCGGGGACGCGAGTGGGGTGCGCGTGTCTGTGTGCGGAGCTGTGTGCTTGTGACGGGCTGTGCGTACGGGTGAGCGTGTCAGCGGGCTGTGTGTGTGCGTGTGAGCGGGCTGTGCGTGCGGGTGAGTGTGTCAGCCGGCTCTGAGCGTGCGGGTGAGTGTGTCATCCGGCTCCGAGTGTGTCAGCGGGCTGTGCGTGCTTGCGCCGCGGAGGATCCCTGCTTCCCGATACGCGAGGCTGAGCGCGAAGCCGGTGCCGGCAGAGCGGCTCCCGTGGTTTTTTCACGGGTGTCTGCTTGCGTGTGTCCGTGCGTGTGTCCCCGTGTGTCCGTGTGTGTGTGCGTGTCTCTGTGCGTGTGCGCGGGGCYGGCGGAGCCGCTGGCGGAGCGGGGGCTCCGCTCCCCTCCGTGCCCGCAGCCGGAGCCGGCGGCAGCCGGAGCCTGAGCCCGGGCAGCGCTGCGGGGACCGGGGAGCCTCGGCCGCGGCGGCCGGCAGCGGAGCCCAGCCTCCATCCTCCCTCACAGCCCCCGCGGCCGGCAGCAGCGGCTCCCCCGGCGCGCTGCGAGGCCGGAGGGGACCCTGTCCCCCTTGCCCAAGGTCCCCCCAACCCTCCCGGCCGTGTCCCCGGAGCAGAGCCGCTCCCGCTGTGCCCAGCTCCCAGCGGCCCTACCGGGGTGTTTCAGGCCCGCGACATTTTTGTCTTTCTCCAGAGCCCCTCTCCAGCTGGGGTGGAGGGTGGGACGCTGGCGGGAGGGGACAGGAGCCCAGAGTGGCTGTGGGGGACCCACGGGTGAGAGGACGGCGGGTGCCACTCCAGGGAGGCTCTGACAGGTCTCTGCCTCGCTGGCTGCCAGAGTTGGAAGGGATGTGGAGAAGGCAGCAAGAGGAGGGAGAACCCTGGGCTTTGCTGGCTTTTTGTCACTRCCCAGCTCCGCGGGGATGATTTTGGGGTGACGCTGTTGCCAGGCCAGTGGGGTTCCTCCTGGCGGGGGGCTCTGGCTCCGGGCGCTCGGGCCCARCCTGCAGAAACGCCGAGCAGCCGCAGTGGCAGCCGGGGCTGGAGCAAATCCTGGGACGTGCTACGGAATACCCAGGATTCAGCCCATCCGTGCCTTGGGCGCAGGGCTGACCATCAGCGGCCGTCTCCTCGGCTAACACGATCCCTGATCTCCGCGTGGAGCTGGGATCAGCTGTTCGCTGCTTGCTGGGATGTTGCTCCAGCTCCGGGTGTCGGAGCAGGGCTGGGGGAGCGTGGGGCGGGGGATTAGCACTTGTGTGCTCAGTGCAGGKTTTGGACAGACTTGTAAGCCGTGGCTCCGAGCCACGCAATCAGCCGTTGGGAGCAAGGAGAGGCTGGACTTTGGTGCCCGTTCCCGAAGCGGTGCTGCCTCCCGTGGAACGGGGCCAGGAGGCTGTGGGAATCACAGGGAGCACAGGCTTGTTCAAGCAGTTGCTTAAATTCGCGGCGCTTTATAACCTCTCTCTCATTAAGGCTTGTTTTTTTTTTGGTGGGGATGGCTGAATTCTGTCGGATTTTGCATGCCACTGTCCTCTGAGAGCTTCCCAGTCATGCATTAAGCAGCGTGACTAACGCCTCTCTCATGTGGTTCAGTCTCTCTCACACTCTCCCCGTAGGGAGAATTGTGTGTGTGGAGGAATAGTTGTTTTGGGAGGGGTTTTTATTTTTAAGTRCTCTGTGCTTTGCCAGCAGGTTGGAAAAAGGTGCCTGGCACCAGAGAAGAAAGTGTGGGATGGTCCTTAGATCCCATGGGAAAATAGCCTGGTGCCTTGGACTGGTCCCTGGGAAGCCTGTGTCTCCTGCACAGACGTGCTTGTGGAGGCTTCCTCCTCTTCCTCCTCCACCTCCTCCTCCTCCTCCTCACGCCCAGCTCTGGGCTCTCACGTCTGCGCTGTGTCATTTGCACCCCTGGGTGCTGAGCAGGATTCCTGACCCTGCTGATCCYTTATCCTGCTGAGCCCAGGGCCCCTCGTGCCTTCCAGCACTGCCCCCCAGGCTCTCAGCCCCTCTGTTCCTCCCACCTCCCTGCTCTGCAGGGTTCCTTCYTTCACCTGCGGGAACGGGGCTTGGGTTCAGAATCCAGCCCTGTCTGTGGAGCAGAAATCCTGGGTGCTGGGCACCTTTGGGTGACACCCTTCCTCCTCCTGGCACAGGGCTCGTGGCGTTTCCAGGTGCTGGGCCCTCCCTCAGCCATGTGAGGCATCAGCACTGCCTTGAGACTTTCCCTGTGATCTTTCACCTCGCACCAGGGTTTAGTCAGGACGTGGCTACGTCAGTCACCAGCAGCCAGGGCCCAGCCCAGTGCAAACAGCCCAGTGCAAACAGCCCAGCGGCGGGCACGGTGCCCCTCCCTGCCTGGGCATCCTCTGGGAGCCCTTTCCCAGCAGCTGGAGCTGGCTGTCCTCCCTGTCCCCACCCACAGCCATGCCCAGCGGGAGCACAGGGCTGATGGGGCTCGGGGCAGGTTCCCCCCGTGCATGCAGCTGGTTCTGGGGGTCTGCTGTGAGCACGTCCCGGGGTGTGGCAGACACGAGTGTGACCCAGGTGGCAGTGCCCCCGCACTGGTGACATCACACACATGCATGGGGGGGGTGCAGTGGCATGCACACACGTGGGCACACGCATTGTGTGGGGCACACACACGTGCAGGAGCTGGGGCATGGGTCCAGAGCAGGCAGGGATGTGCTCCTTGCCCCGTGTGACRCACCTGCACACCCTGCTAGGGCACAGGTGTGATGTGTGTGCCTTTTCCTACGGACACACAGCTGTGCTCCGGGCAGGTGAACACCCCTGGAATGCTCACAGTGCACACCCAGCACAGACACACACATGTGTGTGCACACACTGCCTGTGCTGATGCAAAAATCTGCTGTGTTTCTGCTCGGATCCTGACCTCCTCCATCCTCAGCCTGGTCCAGGGATGGAAGAGGTCTTGCCTTCCTCATCCCTTCCTCCTGGAATCACACATCCCAGTGCCAGTGTGAGCAGTTCTGCATGGCCTCAGCCTGCTGGGAATGGCTCTGCTCTGCACGTGGAGGAAGTGGCAGGACAAGAGAACAGAGGCAAGCTTGGCTTCAGGGCCACAGTCTCCTCTCCAGGCACGGAGATGTATTTTCACTGCGGAGACAGAGCTCATCTTTTCCATGTCCCATGTCCATGAGGAAGCAGAGGGGYGGAGGGACTGTGAGCTGCTGGTTTGTGGGAAGTACCACAGAGGACAGTGYGGGGTGTTCCACAATGGTCTGTACAATGCCAGGCTAACCAGGAACTGGGCACTTGCTTTGTGGCACCACGGAGGGGGATGGTGGTGGAGTGCTTGCCCATGGAGCATTTGCATATCCTTGGGTGCAGAGTATGGAGAGAGGGAGCGATGGGAGCGATGAGAGCAGGGTGATGCTGTGGGGCCTTGGCAGATGTTTGTGGCTGCTAATTTTAGGACACCCAATCCCTGGGTTTTTGGGTGCCATTAAGCTGTGTTGAACCCCTTTATGCTCACGGCTCAGCAGAAGCTGTGTGGGTGCTCCTGGACCCTGGAGGAGGAAAATGTGTTCCCAGAATGGAAACCAGGGAACRGGAAAGCTGGTGGCCAAGCACAGCACAAGACAGGGGCTTGGTGGCAGGGCATGTGGCCTGGCACAGGAGGGGACAGTCTGTGGGGCTGGCAGTGTGCCTGGCACGGCCTGGACATTGTGTGGGCACAGGAAAGAGGTGCCAGTGGTGGGGGCAGCGGTGCAGGGGTGCAGCAGTGCAGGGGTGTCTCTGCAATGCAGGGGGGCAGCGCTCCCAGCACCRCCACTGCAGCAGCRGGGTGGGCACTGGCACAGGGTGGGCACCCAGTGCGTGCCATGTCCCAGACTGGAGTGGGAGGGAATGGAAGGAACAGTGTGTCTGCAGTGAGGAAGGGAACAGGAGCTGCTGGCGCAGGGTGTGGGGTTGCCTAGTGACTGTGCAGCGAGGGGGATGCTGTGCTGCCGTTGCAGTGCGCCGGGGCTGGGCACTGCCGGGGGCTGCCCGGGGGGTTCCCGCACTGCAGCGCAGCCTGGGCAGGGACCCGGGGTCCCTCTGACTGCCAGGGACACCGGGGGTGGCAGTGCTCCACAGGCAGTGCAGGAGGGATGATGCTCAGGGCCCCTGCATCCCTGCAGTGCCGRGTGGGTGGTGCCTCTGTACCTCGCAGTGCGAGGCTGGCAGTGCCACTGTGCTGGCAGTGCAGCAAGGGCAGTGCTGCTCTGTCCCTGCCACAGCGGTGCCCCACGGCCCTGCAGCGTTGGAGGGGTAGCAGCCCTGCATCTCCTCAGCTCCCCATGGCCCTGCAGTGCCCTGCAGCCCTGCAGGGCCGGACAGGCCGCATCCCTGGAGTGCCTCGTGTTCCTGCAGTGCTGGATGGGCAGCAGTCCTGCATTCCTGCAGTGTCCTGTGTCCCTGAAGTGATGGGTGCTGCTGTTCCTGCAGTGCAGGCAGTGATGGATGGGAGGGACCTGTGTGCTGGCAGTGCCCCGTGCCCCTGCAGTGCGGGGTGCATGGCAGCCCTGCATCTCTGCAGCAATCCATGSCCCTCCATCCCTGCATGGGTGGCAGCCTTGCATCCCTGCAGTGCCCTGTGTCCCTGGGTGGGTGTCAGTCCTGTATCCCTTCAATGTCCCATGTCCCTGCAGTGCTGGGTGGGTGTCAGCCCCAYATCCCCGCAGAGCAGGCAGAGCTCCCTGCTTGGTGCTCCTGTTTCTGCAGTGCTGGCAGCTGCGTGCAGTGCCCGCATGTCCCTGCTGTGCGTGGCAGGCAGTGCCCCTGCATTGGTGGCTCACAATGCTCCTGTGTTTGGGTGGTGAGAAGCTGTCTCGGAGTCTGGCCCGCTCCCATCGGGTTGTTGGCAGCAGGCTGCCTGCAGTCCGCCCTGTTACTGTGCCTCGTTGGGTCTAATTACAGTTGGTGTGGTGACGAAGAGGGTGGACAGTGGCAGGAGTGGCTTCCTGCAAGTGACAGGGCTGAGGTTTCAATGACAGGGTTACTCACTCCAGCAGGGCGTTGCAGGAACTTTGCAATCTGGGACGGGTCCTTTGCKGCACTGGAGGCAGSCAGGAGCCGGCCCCAGCAGCCCCTTCCCTTCGGGAGCCGTGCCAGGGCCATGTGCAGTCCCACATGGCRCAGTGGGATAAGCCAGGGAAGTGGGCTGGTCCCTAACCTCCGGTGTCTGTGTCTCCTCCAGCTCCCCTGCAGCGCAGGATGAACCCGCTGGCATCCTGCCTGGGCCTGTGGCTCCTCTGCCAGCTCCCTGCCCTGGCCTCAGGGACACGTGCGATCTACAAAGTGCAGGAGGAGCAACCCCCCAACAGCCTCATAGGGAGCCTGGCCTCYGACTACGGCTTACCCGACATGGGGCACCTCTACAAGCTGGAAGTGGGGGCCCCGTACCTCCGTGTGGATGGCAAGACTGGGGACATCTACACCACAGAGACCTCCATCGACCGGGAGAACCTGCGGGAGTGCCAGCACCTCCTGCCCGGAGAGCCCTGCTTCCTGGAGTTCGAGGTGTCCATCACTAACCTGAATGCCAACAGCAGCCCGCGCCTGCTCGAGGGGCAGATCGAGGTGCTCGATATCAATGACAACACCCCCAACTTCGCCTCGCCCGTCCTCACCCTCTCCATCCCCGAAAACACCAACATCGGGACGCTCTTCCCCATCCCCATGGCCATGGACCGGGACTCRGGCCCCAACGGCGTTGCCTCCTACGAGCTGATGGCTGGTCCAGAGGCGCAGGAGCTCTTTGGGCTGCAGGTGGCCGAGGACCAGGATGAGAAGCAGCCTCAGCTGATCGTCATGGGGAACCTGGACCGGGAGCAGTGGGACTCCTACGATCTGACCATCAAGGTGCAGGATGGGGGSAACCCCCCGCGGGCGAGCAGTGCCCTGCTCCGCATCACCATCCTGGACATGAACGACAACGCACCCAAGTTCGAGAAGGCCCTGTACGAGGCAGAGCTCTCTGAAAACAGCCCTGTGGGGCACTCTGTCCTCCAGGTGAGTGTAGGGGACTTCTCCTCACCGTTTCCCCTCCTGCCTGGCTGCAGGGACAACCCAGGAGCATCCACATGGCCATGGTTCCTCCAGGGAGGAGGGAAGGTGGGATGGAGGAGCCCCCAGTGTCAATCCAGGGCCAGCAATGCAGGTCCCTTTGATGTCACGTCTGCTTGAGCGAGTTGGAGAGGATGTGCAGGAAGGCACAGCCAGAGTGGGGCTGTGGGACATGGCTGAGGGGCAGCAGCAGGGCTGCAGGGAGCAGGGYTCCAGGTTACTGGGAGGRCCACCAGGAGTCTGGCTTGGGGCCAGGGCGGTCTCAGCACTGCCCGCAGACAAGACATAGACCCTTTCATAAGTTGCATTCCCATGGCTGCTCCATGGAAACTCAGGAGGTGGGGACAGGGAGCATCCTTGGTGCCCATACGCGGGGCTGGCCATGGCTCCAGAGGTGCCCTGCTGTCTACAGGGAGTGGGGGCTCTGCCTCGTCTCAGGCAGCACTGCRAACTGGCCTGGAGAGCCCCAGGGGCTGGATCTTGGTGGATTTGGCTTGGAGGGGGCATTGAGATGATAGTAGTCGACATCTGTTTATCTGCAGCTGCCATCTTAATAAGCGGAGCRCGGCCAGCTCTCATCTGCCTGCTAATTCTGATGTGAATTTTTTAAGAATTCATTTTTCACTGTTAAGAGAATAGAAGTTGGAAGCAGATAAGGGAGCTGCATGGCCRGGAGGAGAATGGGCTGAGACGCCGCTGCTGCCATTGCTCAGCTTTTATCTTTCAGGGGGAAAATGACTTCCGCCTGTTTTGTGAGTGGAGGTAAAAGGTGGAATTTACATTTAACAACTTTCGTTCTCCATCCAAATCTGCTGAGCAAGATAACGGCAGAGCAGCAAATGGTGCAGAGAAGAGGCTGCTCAGARAGCCGATTAGGGAGGCAAATGTTAGACAAACCTCATCTTCTTTAGAAAGCAAATAATAGGYGAAGAGGCAGGTTTATGGGGATSCAGGGCTCCTGGCRGGCGGGCAGGGATGGACGGTGCTGTGCAGGGCTCAGGCAGCCCCAGTCCCTGCTTGGTTGCATCCCTGGATGCYRCGATGGAGCTGCTGCAGCTCTGCACATCGCTGCCTCCCTCCTYGCCCTCACCTGAGCCAGGCAGCTGCTCCAGCCCCTCCTCGGGGGCACAGCTGGAGCTGTCCCTCCCTGCTGCTGGGTTGCATGGCTCTGGAGGATTCCCTGCATGCCGGAGCTGGCCGGGAGGGGAGCGCAGCCAACCGGCCCAGCCGGTTTCTCYGGAAAAGCGAGGCAAAGCCTCTGTGCCTGAGGGCGGCTCCCAGCTGCTCTGCCGGTCCCAGGGTCTTTGCCCCACAGTCCTTGGCCCCAGAAGAGGAAATCCTGCTTTTTCCCCCTGGCTGTCCCCAGGGAAGGCTGCGGCGGTTAGCAGAGGGGCTCGTTCCACTGTGCCCTTGTCCTGCTCACCGATTGTCCCTCTGTCCCCCAGGTGAAAGCCAACGATTCAGATCAGGGCGCCAACGCCGAGATCGACTACTCCTTCCACCAGGCCTCRGACATGGTGCGGCGGCTGCTGCGCCTGGACCGCGCCACGGGGCTCATCACCGTGCAGGGCCCCATCGACCGYGAGGACATCGGCACCCTCAAGTTCTCTGTCATGGCCAAGGACAAGGGCGCCAACCCCAAGAGTGCCCGTACGCAGGTGGTGGTCACCATCAAGGACATGAATGACAACGCACCCTCCATAGAGATCCGGGGCATAGGGTTGGTCACCCACCAGGATGGCATGGCCAACATCTCGGAGGACGTGCCAGTAGAGACAGCAGTGGCTCTGGTGCAGGTGTCTGACCGAGATGAGGGTGAAAACGCCGTGGTGACCTGCGTGGTGGCCGGTGACGTCCCATTCCAACTGCGCCAGGCCAGTGAGACAGGGAGTGACAGCAAGAAGAAATACTTCCTGCAGACCACCACGCCGCTGGACTATGAGTCAGTGAAGGAGTATACGATTGAGATTGTGGCCGTGGACTCGGGGAACCCGCCCCTCTCTAGCACCAACTCCTTGAAGGTGCAAGTGATGGACGTCAATGACAACGCCCCTGTCTTCAGCCAGAGCTTCACTGAGGTGGCCTTCCCTGAGAACAACGAACCCGATGAGCTGGTGATGGAGGTGAGTGCCACTGATGCTGACAGTGGCTCCAACGCCCAGCTGGTTTATTCCCTGGTGACAGACCCCTCCTCCAAGGGCTCCTTCACCATTGACCCTGACTCCGGGGAGATCCGGGTGAAGGCGGTGCTGGACCGAGAGCAGCGGGAACGCTAYGAGTTCTTGGTGGTGGCGGAAGATAAGGGCAGCCCCAGCAAGCAGGGCACAGCATCTGTGGCCATCAACGTCATGGACAGGAATGACAACGACCCCAAGTTCATGCTGAGCGGCTACAACTTCTCAGTGATGGAGAACATGCCACCCCTCAGCCCTGTGGGCATGGTGACAGTCATCGATGCTGACAAAGGAGAAAATGCCCGGATCCAGCTGTCAGTGGAGCAAGACAACGGGGATTTTGTCATCCAAAATGGCACTGGCACCATCCTCTCCAGCATYTCTTTTGACCGGGAGCAGCAAAGCACCTACACCTTCCGACTCAAGGCGGTGGACGGTGGGGATCCCCCCAGGTCYGCCTACGTGGGGGTGACCATCAACGTCTTGGATGAGAATGACAATGCCCCCTTCATCACTTCCCCCTCCAACGCCACCTACAAGCACATCCTGCCCCACACCAGCCCCGGCCAGCAGGTGAGCAAGGTCAAGGCRGAGGACATTGACTCGGGCATCAACGCCGAGCTGATCTACAGCATCACAGGAGGAAACCCCTTCGAGCTCTTCCAGATCTCCCCGCAGAGCGGAGACATCACCCTGGAGAAGGAGATCCTGCGCAAGCACCACGGCCTGCACCGCCTGGTCGTGCGTGTCAATGACAAGGGCAAGCCCTCGCGGCACGGCACGGCTCTGGTGCATTTCTACGTCAACGAGACACTGGCCAACCGCACGCTGCTGGACACGCTGGTGGGGCACAGCCTGGACACCCCGCTGGACATCGACATCGCCGGCGACCCTGAGTAYGAGCGCAGCAAGCAGCGGAGCAACATCCTCTTTGGGGTCATCGCTGGCATTGTGGCCGTCACCCTGGTCATCGTGCTGGTGGTCCTGGTGCGCTACTGCCGGCAGCGCGAGGCCAAGAGCGGCTACCAGGCGGGYAAGAAGGAGACCAAGGACCTGTACGCACCCAAGCAGGCCAGCAAGAGCGGGAAGAGCAAGAACAAGGTGAAGAAGAGCAAGTCTCCCAAGCCTCCCAAGCCCACGGAAGATGAAGAGGAGACGGGGCTGCAGAAATCRCTCAAGTTCAACCTCATGAACGACTCTGTCAGTGACAGCCCTCGGATCCACCTGCCCCTGAACTACCCTCCGGGCAGCCCGGACCTGGGCCGCCACTACCGCTCCAACTCGCCGCTGCCCTCCATCCAGCTGCAGCCTCAGTCACCCTCCGCCTCCAAGAAGCACCAAGTGGTGCAGGACCTGCCGGCCACCAACACCTTTGTTGGCACCGGGGACAACAACTCGACGGGCTCCGAGCAGTACTCGGACTACAGCTACCGCACCAACCCCCAGAAATACACCAACAAGCAGGTAGGAGAGCTCATCCTGAGGCCGGCAGCGGCCCCCCCTCTGCACCGGGGAGCCATCTGGACAGAGGTGTGGGAGTGAGCGTGGACTGGCCCCCAGCCCTGCATGTGTGGCCCAGGGGGCTGGCGTTGGACTACCCCGGAGCCGAGCCACAGAGCCTGGGCGTGGTACAGGAAGGGGATGGGGACGGTGTGGGAGAGGCCAAAAACTGTCAGAGCCTTTGTCAGAGCGCCCGGGGCTGGGTCCTGGTGGCGCTGCCTGGGTGACGGTGACGCGAAGGGCGCTGCATGTGTGTGGCTCTGCATGTGGGGCTCTGGGCAGGGAATGCCACTCACCTGTGTCCCCTTTGGGGACCATTCTAAGAGCACCAAGAAGGGAGATGCCCACCCTCTCATCCCTCCCTCTGCTTGGGCTGGCTCACGGGGAGGAGGGACTGGTCCTGCTCCTGCCACAGCCGGGTTMCAGCCCTGCCCCTGCTCCAGGGAGCAGTTGGGAAGGCTCTGGCCTCACTGTTGCCAGCCCAGCTCTGCTGGTGCGGCTGAACTTGCCACCATCCCTGCGCCAGGGCGCCTCAAAGGGAGCTCTGCACCCGCTGCGGCTGCCCGGGCAGGTGGGGCTGGGTGGAGGAGCAAAGCTCTGCCTTTTTCCCAGGCTCYGGCTTCCCCCAGGCTCGGGCCCTCTGCCACAGCCGGCACGGGGAAATCCGGGCTTCCCTTAGCATAAGCACYGGGCCTGGAGCTGTGGCTCTGCGGGAGAGGGTCTGCAGATCCTGGTGGCACGGGAATGGCCCATCCGTGTGGCAGGGCTGGGGCTGTGCTGCGGGCCGGGGGAGAGGGGCACTGGGGTGCCTGCTGCGGTCGGGTCACTGCTCTGGGTGTTGCCGGGGGGTTCTCTGCGTGCGGGGCAGGGCGGAGGCAGGTCTTGGCTGCTCGCTGGTGTGCACTGGAGCTTGGAGCTGAGCCACGAGGTCGTGGGCTGAGTGCAGAGCTTGCAGGACCCTCTTTCTTGGGCTGTCTGGCCACTTAGGAGCTTGCACCACGTTTCTGCTTTGGCACTTCTGTCCTTAACCAGCCAGGGAGGGAGAGGGGGAGCGAGTGCCTGTGGCTTTGTCTTCTTCCTGGGGCCCTGTRGGTGAGGACCACCCACTCCCCCCATGCTGTACCCCCTGTGCCCCATGAGACCCCTGCCCCCTTCTTTGTACCCCGGTGAGCGGCAGGCTGGGCTCCTGCCGTGGGGCTGAGCTCAGCTGCCCTGTTGGATTTGACTTCAATAAAGTTTTCTATTTTTGACCGGTTGTGCCTTATTTTCCCTGCTGCCCCTGAGGAGGCTCTCACTCCCAGCAATTTCCCAGGCATATTTTCCATGTCCTTGGCCACTGGAGCCCTCAGGCCCTGTGGAGGCCAGAGGTGATGCTCACGTGGGCCGGCCATCTCCACAAACCAACCCTCCACCACRCCCCAGCATGGTCAGTCCAGAGGCCTCATGGTGCTGACCCTTCRTGCCCAGGCTGACATGTCCCACATCCAGTCACTCCTGGCTCTCTGAAGATGTTCCTTCAGGACAGGGTTCCCAACACCTGTGCACACACACACACACACACGTGTGGATGTGGATGCAGTCTGAACCGCGGCCCAGCCTGCCCAGCTTTCATTTCATTTCACACCAACATCCTCCCTCAAAGCTTCTCCTGGTTGATCCCCACATCCTCTTGAGCCCCACCCACGTCCCACAGCCAGAGCGTGTGGAGCAGATCCCTGTGCCTGGCTGGGCTGACCCAAATCCCGCCCGCCGCAGTGCTGCAATGAGGGCGCGTGCGGGTGCAGATGGAGCCTTGGCGTGTCAGCAGCGCCYGGATCCCAGCGCTCCCCCACCCCGCGAGCTGATGGGAAGGAGAGATCCTCTCAGGAAGCCTTGCTGGAGCCGGGTGGTCCTGCTCCCCACACRGATGGCTCTGCCCTGTATGGGATCTCCTGGTGGTTTGGATGGGAGTGATGCCAATGCCATGGGGCTCGCTCAGGGTCTTTTCTCCAGCTGTTTTGAGGAAAGACGGATCCTGGTAGGCAGGAAGAGCCCAACACCCCTCTGCCACCATCCCACTATCCCATCTAGGGACCCCCTCCCTGGMCACCAGTTCTTGTTTCTCCTGGTTTTTCTTCCAAACTGTGACACCCATCCCTGCTCCAGTCACACCAGTTCACCTCTTCCCCAGGGCCTCCAGAGGCTTCACCAGGCTGCCGGGGCCGAGGAGCTCTGGTGCTGGGAGAGATTAGATCAGCCGGGGAAACCAGTGGTTCTGGCTTCGGTGGTTTGAGCCCTGTGCCAGCCTTGGCTCTCACAGCCTCCTCGTTTGTTTTGCTAACAGCATAAGGTTTTATCTTGAACCATCCAGGAAGTGTCTGGGCCTCCTGGGCAGGCAGGGCTGGGACCCGCGGGGAGATGTGATAGCTGCAGAGGAGGAAAGGAGACACCAGCAACCACCTCAATAAGTGCTCCCCGCRGGGCTGGGCAGGGCAGTCTGGGGGCTTGGCTCAGCCCTACTATCTGCTTCYCTTTGGGAACTTTCTGGGAGAAGTTTCCCTTCCTTCCTTGTCCTCAGCAGCTCTTTGATGAACCTGGGGTGAGAATTCAGGCGCTGGCGTGGGGAGCGGCTCTTTCTTCTGCCTGGCTCCCAGGCTCCATCCTTTTTTACCGGGAGGGGATATTCTACATCCTTTCCCAAGAAGTGCCCCGGGTCCTTMCAGCCCCTCACCACCCGGGAAGGCGGCTGGAGTGGTGTGAACTTGAGCGAGCTCAGCAGAGGTTCCTGCACCTGCCCGCGGGCTCGGAGCGCGGTGCAGCATTAATTACTCTCTGCGGGAGGGGAGGAGAGGAATATTGTAGCTGTAATGGACAGAAATGAAATCGTCTTGTTTGAGAATTTAGCTCAGAGTCTCCATAAATTGCAGGTTTAGGTGCTGGCAGATGTCTGGGAAAGTCTCCCACTGTCCTGGGTCAGTGGGTTTTCTCAAGGTCGTTCACGTGGAATGAGCTGATAAATGGATCCAGCAAGGAGCTGCAGATGGAGCTGAGGGTTCATGGGGGACCTGCCCTGCTTTTCCCCAGTTTCAGAGAGACGCTGTGCTGGGGGCAGTTCGCACTGTGAATCAGCTCCTGCTCCYGGGATCCACTGGGCTTGGGTCAGMTTTAGYTCTGCCGGGCTGAGATCGAATGAGAGAGGTGTTGTTTAGGGGCTGCAGATCCCTGGATCTGCTGGCAGACTGGCTGTGTCAGAGCACAGCAGCTTGTGAGCATCTCTGGGCTGCCYGGGGGAGCTGGGGAGCGCAGCACGGGGTGGGGAGTGGGTCGTGCACTGTGCTGGGGCATTGGTGAGGATGCTGAGGGCACCGTGAGCAAGGCAGGAAGGTGGTGTGGCTCCTGGCACGTCTGTGCTGGGGACTTGGGTTGGTGGCAGGGAGTGAGAGCACCGTGGGGTATTTGGACCTCAAAACGAGGAACTTCATCCCTGGAAGGAGAGGAACCCCCTGGTAGAGGCTGGATGTGCAGCCAGAGCCAGCGTGGGTGTGCGCAGGCTGTGCTGCAGGGGGAGGTGACAGCGGGGTGTATCCAGCCTGCGCCCCGTGCGTGGGAGGTGACAGCGGGATGCTCACTGCCAGCACCCTGTGGAGGTGGCACGCAGGGGAGAACGGTCTCTGTGACAAGGGGTGGCAGGGACACACGGTGTGTCAGGGGTGGGGGATGCAGTGGATGCAGCCAGAGTCTCCCCCGGGAGGGGAGGTGGCACAGGGCAGGGCACAACCCCTGTCCCCAAGGAGGTGGCAATGGGGAATGTACCTGGACTGTGGCAGGAGGTGGCACAGGGGGTGCACAGCCCCAGGGAGAGGGGGCTGTGCTCTATGGAGGGTGGCAGTGGGGTGGACAMAGTGACAGCAGGTGACAGCACGGTGGGCAGCCTTGGCCAGGTGATAACTCTGTAAGCAGTGTCTGCAAAGAGACAGTGGCACTTATTGTCCCTCACCCATCAGGGAGGTCATCAGTTCTCTCCTGCCTGGCAGTCCCTGGCCCCAGCAGCACTGAGGACCTCATCCTTTCTCCCTGGAAGGCTCACCCAGCCTGTGCTCCTTGCCTGGGGCTCCCCACATGGGGCGGGGTGACAGCACTGCCCAGTTCCCCTCTTGCCATTCCTCCCTTCTCGTTCCTCYCTGCCCTCCTTTTCCTCTCCCTCTCCCTTCTCAGCCTCAGCTTCTCCCCTGCCTGATGCCCTTGGARCCAGTGTTGGCCTTTCCTAGTCTGGATCTGGGGAACCCCTCCTTTATCCTCCCCTCCCCCCCAAAATCTTCCTGCTTCTTTCACAACTGTGTCTGCTCCTCTCCACCCTCTCTCCTGATCTCTCCCTTCACCCTGGCTTTCCCCAGTCTCTCCTGACCGTGCTGGCCCCAGTACAGAGGGATGCTGAGCCCTCCCAGCGCAGGGCTGAGCTCTGGCTGGCTCTGCAGGCCGAGCTGTGGATCCTGGGGGATGAAAGCCCTGGCTGTGTGTGCAGCCGCCCGCTCCAAGCCTCCCTGATTGATATTCCCAGCACTGCCCTGCCCGCTCGGCCGGGCTCTCAGCTGCAGTGCTGTTCCCTGGAGCGGGGCCCAGCCCTGCAGGCTGCTTCACCCGACACCCAAATGCTGGGGCAGAACCCAGGGCTGTGACAGGGCGTGTCCCCGTGGTCCCTGCCTGTCCCCACAGCCCACAGAGCAGCCACAGGCTGTGCATGGGGTGCAGCACAGAGGGTGGGATGCAGCTGGAGCGGGTGGAGGGTGGGGTGTTCCCGGGGGAGGACAGAGCTGGGATGTGCTGGGATGGAAGGAGGTTGGAGTAATGAGAGGGTGCGGGATGTAGGACAGGCCAGGGAGGGTGTTGTGCAGGGAACAAGGGCTAAGGAACGCCTGTAGCAAAGGGCACAGAGTGGCTGGAATTGTGTCAGGGCTGGGGAGGGCTGCCCTGGGAGCCCTGGGACAACAGCAAAGGAGTGGCTGCTGTGCTCTGGTGTCCCTGGAGCTGGTGGCCAGCCGGGACCCCCAGAGTGAATCCCCCCGTGTGGGGCCGTGCCGGGGCCGGTCCCAAAGACTCCATTTTTGGTTTGTGGGGTGTTGGACACTCAGCCCCTGTGGTGCCCTGGCAAATCTCCCGCTGGTTGGCACATCCTTTGGAATGCTGAGCCCTGTGCTAGGCCCAAATCACCTTCCTGCCCCTCCGCCCTCATCCCCACACCCCTGTCCTGGGAGAGCACCTGCCAGGAGCCCTGGGCACAGCCCATCCCCAGGGCACGGCTGTGCTGCCATTGCACAACCCAGCTCTGCTCCCGGGAGAAACCAAGATGGTCAGGAGAGATTATTCCAAAAGAGGCACTGCCCTGATCTTTCAGCACCCCAGAAAGCACAGACAGCTCGGTGAGGCACAGGAGGACTGAACAGGGGTGAGGAGGTCACCCCTGGCATCTCATTGCCCCTTTTCTTGTCACCTCTGTGGYTGCAGCACTCACCAGTCCAACCTGGGTGAAGCTCAGCCTTGGCTTCACCTCTGGAGTCAGACCTGCAACTCAGACTCACACAGCTTCCCCCCARCAGATCCTCCCTTGACCTGGTCTTTTGTCCTGACCCTTTCTGTACTTCAAGGAGAGCCACAAAAAAAAGACAGAGAGATATTTTACACAGGCAGAGAGTGATAGCACCAGGGAAACTCTTTTAAACTAAAAGAGAAGAGATTTAGATGGGATACTGGGAAGGAATTATTCCCTGTGAGGGTGGGGAGGCCCTGGCATAGGGGTATCCAGAGCAGCTGGGGCTGGCCCTGGATCCCTGGCAGTGTCCAAGGCCAGGTTGGACATTGGGGCTTGGAGCAGGGAGGTGTCCCTGTCCATGGCAGAGGGTGGAATGGGATGGGCTTTAAGGTTCCTTCCAACTCAAGCCATTCAATGATTCTACTGTCTGATTTTCTGAACTTTTCTGGAGGTCCCTGCACCCCTGAGGACCTGGTTTCCATATCCKACCTGTAGTAAAGGCTTCTTTTCCCAGTGTGATTCCCAACTCAACCCTCTCAAGAGGAAGAGGAGGTCAGGCAGAGGACCAGAAAGAAAACAACTCCCCCAGATCCCTTAMAAACATTCCTGGTTGTTTGCATCAATGCCTTGTGTGGTGGAAGCTGTTTACTGCCTCAGCCCTTCAGCTGCTTGCAGGGAAGCGTGGGTGGGTTTGTGGTGGGAGTGTGGGTTGTGACCTGCCAGGAGAGCAGGAGAAAGCTCCACCACCTCATCACTTCCATCCTTCTGGCACTCACAGCCAGGCCTTGTGGGTCCTGCCCAGAGATCCCAGTAGATGCCCCTTTCCTTTGGATATAAACACCCTTCTGAGCTYCTCCTGGCTTGCAAAACACCCCTCTGATCTCCTATCTGCACATGGCACAGGGATCCTGGCACGCTCCATCAAAGTTTGGAGSCATCCTTTGGGGAGGGCAGCGAATCCCCACCTCTCTCCCTGGGAACTGATCCCRCTCCGGAGCTGTCGGAGCAGCGTGCCCTGATTCAGCTCCTCGGAGACATCTTGAAAGGCCTGAGCAACCTGAAAGCCTGCAGCTATTTTGCTCCCACATGGCCTGGTTTTCACATCCCGCCAGCTCCCCCGTGCTCGGGAACAGCTGCCGGGGAGGCTCCGGCAGAGCTCTGGCCCTGCTGGGGGCACCTTGGGCTGAGCTCTGGACTGAGATCCTGCTGGAAATGTCCTGCTGGAGCCATGTGTGATGTYCCTCTCACTCTCATCCATTCATCTYCCTGCTTGTTCATGAAAAGCTCTTGAGCCCCGTGGAAAGCAAAACCCGTGTCTCAGGTGTTTGAAGAGCCCTKCGTTCTCAGGCTGGGCAGGACCTTCTGGGGCATTGTGATTCCAGGCTCTACAAGTGCCTGCAGGAGCTTGGGTGGTTTTTTTCCAAAGGATCTCAAGTGAATCACAGTTTATTAGGAACTATCAGGGTGTCTCTTGCCCAGAGAGCTCAGAAACCTTTGTTAATGTGCYGGGAATTTGTCTGGAGCCAGGATCTGGTTTGGCCAAGGGTGTGACAGCAATCCTGGGGTTTGAGGAGCTCATCTATCCCAGGGGTCCCGTGCCAGTGGGAATGGGAATTAGAGCAGTGCAGGCAGGATAAGTGGCCCTAGGAAGCCTTCCTATGACTTGTCCTACCTGTTTGATGTTTCCAAAGGAAGGTTTGTCTCACCAGTATCACCACTCATCAGGAGGTGCAGACCACTAAAGTGAGGGCTGTGCCCATCCCTGCAGTGTGTGGGTGCCCAGACCTCTGGAACAGGCACAATTCCTTGGGCAAACAGGAAAAGCTGCTGCCCTTGGCCTGTGGAAATCAAGCTGGTTGCAAAACAAGTTTGCCCTCAGAGGAAAATTTTCAATTTGAAAGCAAATCAGGAAGAATTGACAGTTCTTCCCCCTATTTCCCAAGTCAATCAGAATACATATTATATATAAATATTTTTTTCTGGTGATTTCTAAAGGCATGATTCTGCCTGACCTTTTGAGTTGAGCTCCATAATTAATACTTGGCTGGAGTCCTGAAGTGAAAGGTAACTTTGCAAGAGCATCATTTTTTCATTTTCACGTGTCAGCAAAGATCTCCCCCCACGCCCCAGCCCTGAAACAAGGAGCTCGCTTGAATAATGATCTGGTTTCAGCAAATTGACAGGTTTTCTGTGGAAAGACTTCCATGGAAGCATTCCTGGTTATCTCCCTTTTTTTAATAGAGTCCTGAGTCTACAGCTTCAGACCCTCTGCTCTCCCCAGAGCCTTCAGCACTCCCTGTCAGCTCCACTGGGTACAACTGGGAGCCAGATTAGCTCATTATTTTCCCAGCATTATTTTCCCACTCTGCAGCTGTTGGATTCCTCGAGGGTTTTATTCAAGTGTTGCTCCTGGTTCCGGAAGCTTTTTCTCCCTGGGATCTTCAGATGGTTTTAACGTGATTATGAGGCCTCCTGCTGCGTCCAGGGCAATTTCCACACCACACCAACCATCTCCAGAATAGCTCCATTATCAGCTGGATGGTGACAGACATTCCAGGACAGCACGGCCAGGCCAATTTAGACATCATTCCATAAAGATAATGACCCCTTTCGATTTTACCGTTYGCCCTTCCGATGATTAATTCCTGTATTTTCCTTGCCCATCTTCATTTCACCCAAAGAAAAGCCAAATGGCACCTCCTGGATGGGCTCAGAGCTGGGATAGGCTGAGGGTTAGGCAGGCTCTGTCCCCAGGCTGCCTAAATGGGTTTCTAATTGCGTTAGATCTTGCTCTGAGTTAGATAAATTCGATCTGACCAGGCAGGTTGGCACCGGGCTTTGGCGGCTTCTTTGAGCATCATGCAAATTTCAGGAGGCTTCAGGGCACCTATGTGGAGTCAGGCCGCATTTTCCCTGGATTTATTCATTAAATAGTGCCTCGGGAGCTGATGTCCATTTGAGGCTGGCTGCTCTGCTATCATTATTTCGGCAGGACTTGGAGACTGGCTCTGCTGACTGCAAGGTCAGCACTCGCTAATTGTCAGCTGAGCAGCCACTCAGGAGGGGGAGCAGGGGCTTTTTGGGATAATACCTGGGTTTGGGAGGTGGGACTCCATGGATTCCTCTGTGTTTTTCCTCTGGTTGTGGATTCCTCCTCTGGTTTGTCAGCAGTGAAAGAGCTGAAGGGTTGTTGGGAACTGGGGCTGGACACAACAACTGGGGTTGTTGGGAACTGGTGGCTGTGTTTGTGGGCACACACAGCCACCACAYGAGACCCTGTGAGCATCACAGGCCAGAGCTGTCACCCCGTGCCTGATGTGCCCTGTGGGACCCCAGTGGCTGTGGTGGAGGTGACCCCAGTAAAGTCAGACTGGTAGGTCATGGATTTGGGCCTTTAACTGTGCTCCAGGATTGCCAGGGTTTTTTGAGAGACACTACATTCAGGGACAAAATCCTGGGAGGGCCTGAACGAGTGTTTTGAATAAAAGGATGGGTCTCACAGGTGTGCACAGACCACATTTTGGCTTAGAGATGGGTTCATCCATCTCCCTCCCTTGTCCAAAGCAGGCGGAGCCCCTGGGACCTGATCCCATGCTCAGCACCAGCCCTTCCCTCAATTCCTTCGTGTTGTGCAAATCCTGGGATGGGAGCAATCCTGGGAATGCAGCTGGGTCTGCTGAACCKACTGAACACCTGGAGATGCTGTGGCAGGGCAGGGAGGGCCCCTTGGGGCAGACAGGACCCCCAGACTACCAAGGGCAGGAGCTGAGGGGAACTGTAGATGCCAGGAGGTGACACCAGGCCAGGGCAGTGCTTCCCTTGTCCCTTGTCCCTTGTCCCTGTCCCTCAGGGTGCTGCTGTGCCAGGAAACGCCCTGAGCTCTTCCCATCACCTGCAGGGTGAGTGCAGAAGGAGCAGGGAGGGCTCTTGGGGGGTTTTCCTCCAAAAATCAGTGCAGTGGCCGCACAATGTGCTGCTGGAGGGTCATGGAAAAARATGGGAAGAGCTGTCTCAGCTTCAKCCTYRCRCCAGCAYGGCAGCAGAAGCTGTCATGGCCCAGATGAGCTGTGGAATGSTCGGCTCAGGGACAAGCTGAGCCTGTGTCCTGTTTCCTGGAGCTTGAGCGTTGYCCTGGGTGGTTTTGGCAATTCAGCTCCAGCTTTCCTCGAGGCCTGCCCTGGTTTCCATGGACATGATATTCCCCTCAGCCTCCTGCTCCGAAGGCTGTGCTGCACTGCACCGGAGCCCTGCTCCTCGCCAGGCAAAGCAAATAATTCCCAAGCCTCCACCCGTGGAAAGCTGCCTCTGGATACAATCCCTGGGCTTATCTTTTTCTCTCATCCCCAGGGATGTTGCATCGCTCCAGGTTGGTTTGTGAAGGAGAGGGGCTCATGAATCCATCTGAAGTTGAGTAACTCCCGTGCCACAATGGCCCCCTTGTCACTTATTTTGATATTCCGGGCGCTGGCTCTGACATTGCCTTTCACTCCCGGCCCTGTGAGTTGCTGCATTGTGGCAGCTCTTGGGGAAGCAGCTCCTTTGGCAGCTGCCTGAAAGGAGGCTTCTGGCGTGTGGGGAGGCGCAGGAGCTGCCAGAGGAGCCCGGGAGCCGCGGATCCTGCTTTGGGATCAGCAGYGAGCCGGTTAACAAGGGTTGGATTTTCCCCACTGCTCTCGGGGAGGGGGGAGCAGGGTGGCTCCCCTCCATCCCTGCCAGCAGGAAAAGGGTGCCCAGGGCAGATTTTATGGTTTCCTTTGTGAACAATGGAATTTCTCCTGCTGCTCAGTCCCTGCCCTCTGCACAGGCGGTGATGTTGTGGGTTTGTAGGGAGGTGGTGACATCCCAAATTCCTGTTCCCTCCTGGCASTGCTGCCACTTGGGCTGAGTTTGTTTTCCCTGGGTTTAGCAAGGAGAATCAGCCTGGTGCAGGTTCTGGTGGGAGCTGGAGGTGTTTGAATGAGGGAAGGAAGAGGCAGGAGGGATCAGAGGGGCTGAGGAGTGTGGGGTCCCCTTAGCCCCATCCAGCATCCCTGAGTGGGAGTCCCCATGGAATCATAAAGGTTGGRAAAGGTTTGATGTCACCTGGCCCAGAGCACTKAGTGCCACCTCCAGTCATTCCTTGAACACTTCCAGGGATGGYGATTCCACCACCCTCCTCCCACTGCCTGACCACCCTTTCCATGAAGATATTTCTCCCAGTACAATTTTTCCTAAAGTGCCCTCTKGGCAGAAGGAATCAGCACAGTCAGGGATTGGTGTTGGGGGGTTTGGCCTGTGCAGGCTGGGGACAGCCCACAAAAATTCCKCACCAAAACAAGTTCCTGACAAGCCAGATGAGCCCCAAAACTGGAGCTGTGGGTTTGAGCCTGGC